>RJWH01007678.1:0-37758 GCA_004363575.1 Solenodon paradoxus | reverse complement strand
CTGCCCAGGGACTCCCTGCCTAGTGGCTGCACCGTAACTGCAGCCCTGTCCACTGTCCCACTCAGGGTGCAGCTCTCCGGACAGGCCATGCTGCCGCTCTGGCCGTGGGCCCTGCACAGGCCTGGGTCCCCACAGCGCAGCCCGCTCAGCACACCCACACCCTGCGTCAGGTGAGTTCATTCATTGCATATCAGACGAGACTGACATTTGTCTTAAGTCCCAGATAAAAACCCTGGCCGTCCTCTCAACTCAGAACTCTTCTGTGACATTCCTGGGCATTCGCATCCAAGGTGGCAAAGAAGGACCTGACAGCTCCCCCGATAAAGCAGCTGCCTCCCCGCATGGCGACGGCAGCCACACGGCTCAGAGCGCCTGTGCCCGCGGCCGCATGCACGCAGCGGTGGCGTAGCAGGCCCGGCATTCACATACCTTCCCTTATAGGGTCACCGGGAAGCCTCTGGCTGCAGACACTTCCAAATGCTCCGCGGGGCCCTGCACACCACCAGGTTGCTGGGGCTGGTCTGCGAGTGCAGAGACGCAGCGGAGCCGCGGACGCTGTCTGCCTCGCGTTCCCTCGGCGAGCCCACACACAAGTGCCTCCATGCCAGGTGGCCGCTGTTCGCACACCAGCAACATGGCGCGGACAAGTCCGTGCCCAGCACGACGTCCCCGAGACCCAGCCGCGCTGGGAAGAGAAGGCGCGCAGGGCAGGCCTGTGGAGTCTCAGCACAGGCCGAGAGCCGCAGAGTGCGCACAGGGGCAGCACCCGCCTCTCCTGTCCCAGTCACAGCAAATCCGCCAGGGTCCTCGAGGGTGTCCTTCTGGAAAATGACTGTGACACCTAAAATCGGCTTGGCATGCAGCTGGGCAGTGCGAAATGGACAGAAACCACCCTCTGCTGCTCTGCAGACAGCAGAAGACAGCCGAGCTCGGGAAGAGTCGTCACTGACCTACTGGGACCCGCCTACCCTGGGGACGTAGTTTCCTGACCTGAACCCCAAGGCCCGGGCTGCTGGGAGGGGACCATGGATGAAAACCGAGCTGGTGCTGAGGGAAGTGTTCAACACGATGCTGGGAGGACCGTGTTCCATCCCACGACAACAGCGCCTTCAGCTCAGTGACAGCCTGGTGGGCCGCAGCCAGTCGTCACTCCGAGCCGAGAGGCAAACCTGAATCCCAGGCTCCCAATAGAGCGCCGTGGACAGAACAGTGAGCTTGCAGAAGCGTGATTCTGCGGGAGGAAGAGCCATGGGGGAAAGTCACACTTGTCCAGAAAACCGGCATTGCTGGGTCATTTTCCCCTTCTGCCAGCCTGGGGTCTTGAACCAGGTCCTGGGGCCTAGCCGGCCTGCACCTCAGCCGCTGAGCCCTGAGAAGATCGCTGCCGCTGCTGCATGAAAGGTGGCCTGGGGCAGAAGGGGCTGGACCGGAAGGCCACGCCCGTCCCGTCTGGAGAACGAGGATGCTGCAGTGCTGGGGGAAACGCCAAGGGGTCCTCTATTCGCTGTGTGTTTCGTTATTATATTACTACTATAACTAAGATTAATGTAAGTATTATTCACATATTGACATTTTAAGTGTGTTACCAAAATCTCACTGCACACGCGTGCGCACACCCAGGTGTGGTGGTGAAGGATACGCACCGCGTGACCAGCTAGAGAGACAGCCAGCGGGCGTTAGAAAGTGAAGCGGCGGAAGTGGCGGCGGTTGCTATGAAAACAGCATCTAGCCAGCAATTGCTCATCGCATCGCCCAGCTGCAAACCCCTGTCCGCCGCTGAGGTCCTCTCTGGCCTCCGAGAGCCCCGGGGGGAACCCCAGGTGGGTGAGGCTGTGACCCAGAGCGGGGGAGGGCCCTCGGCTGTGGGAGGGAAGGAGGTCCTGACACCGTCCCAGCAGGAGCCTGAGGACAGGAGGCCCATGAAAGCAGCCGGCACGGAGGACGAATCGCGTGGGACCACACGGGAGGACCCAGACGGGCGACTCACAGACGAGGGGGCAGCCCGGGCGGGGAGGGGAGGGGAGGGCGGCTCTGTGTTACAGGCGGAGAGAGCTGGGGGCTGCTCGCAGCCACGTGAGTGCGCGCCACTGAAGACGGCTGAGACGGAAACTGTCAGGCACGCCCCACGACTTACTTACGTGCAGTAAATGCAAAGAAAAGCCAGGATGGCTCTAGTCCCGGCATCCACTGCGCGGTGTTGGCCTCGTCCGGCAGGAAAACCCCTCGTTGGCCTGGCCCGAGCCTACGACCTCATCGCCCTCTGCATTCCACCCCCGCGCCCATCTGGCCGCACGCACTCTTTCCAGAACGTTCCGTTGCTCCTGCCGCTGGCCTGGCGCACGCTTCCCAGCACACAGCCCAGCCCCCCATGTCCGTGCTCCAAGAGCGGAAGGTAGAAGCGACCCCGTGCCCTCACGTGGACGCACAGGACTCGTCTTCTACGACTCCATGAGTCACCCTGCTGGGAAGGAAGGCCCACCAGGCCCACGGCCCCTCCGCACAGCCTCCAGCCTCTCGGCAGACACCGAGGATGCCCCCACTCCCTGGCCTTCCCACGCGGCGATGTCCCCACAAAACCCTAACGTTTCCCGCGAGGAACATGTGGGAAGAAGGAAGCACTGGGCCTGTTCCCAGCACGGAGACACATGAAACATTTGAGGACAAATCCAGTGACATCTGTGAAGACCCCTGACCCGACAGCAGCGACCTGTCGCCGGGAATGCGTAAGGAGGACCAGATGAGAGGAGCGGCGCCTGGTGCTGCAGTGCAGCCTCCTCACCGCCGAGCACCCGCAGCTGCGACGTCCTGACCAAACGCCAGCAGCCTTTTGTTTGCAACAAACAAGTCAGTGAGCTGATTCTAAGGTGCATTTAAGTGTGATAAACAGAAAGGAAAGCCGCAGTGAACACAGCCCCGGCATCCACTGCGCGGCGTTGGCCTCGTCCGGCAGGAAAACCCATCGTCGGCCTGGCCAGGCCTACGACCTCATCGCCCTCCGCATTCCACCCCCGCCCCCCAGCCGCACGCACTCTTTCCAGAACATTCTTTGACATGAGCTAGAATTGCCGAACAGCGCAGCAGCGAGAAGAAACAACGGTGCTGGCGGCCTGGTGCTGCCTCGCTTCACTGTCATTAGCTCAGCGCAAGGCACGAATGCAGTGACGCAGGTCCCCGACACGTCCACGGGAGGGACGGGTGTCTGTGGGACGAACGTGCCGATGCCAAGTGGGGGAGCTACACAGCAGCCCCCGTGCGTCTGGACTGAGCCTGACAGGTGAGTCAACACGGACGACAGGGCAGCACGAGAGGGAAGCGGGAGGCGAGGCCCATGGCCCCGGCGCAGGCCCCGGCTTCCTCAGACCCGAGGACGTGACGCCGACATGCCGGGTGCTCCTCACCATCGACTTCGCACGAAGCGCGGGACAGTGCCCTGTGGGAGCGCAGCCGAGCGCGCTGACGGCCGTCCGACAGGAGACAAAGCAGCGACAGGCCTCCATCGAAGAGGCAGAGAGATGCTGAGACACCAGTTTCTTCAGCATCGGCCATGCAGGCCATAGCCGCGGTGCAACAGGCTCATCGGTCACCAGAAACACTGGCACCCAGGGTGGCGCCAGGCCCTGGTGGAGCCGCCCAGCAAGCACATCCGCCTCCCTTCCTTCCCGGTGGGGCAGCCGGGCACCCAGGCAGGTCCTTCTCATGCACCTGCCAGAGGGGGCGTCGCTCACGGGAGGGGGGCGGCGGGCTCACGGCGGTGCACCCGCACACGGCCACCACCGCCCCCGGGGCCCAGGACCCAGGACCCTGGAGTCGGCCTGCGGACCCGAGCTTGCCAGTACACAGGCGCTAACTGTCCAGACTCAGCTCAGGAGTCGAGAAGGAAGTGAACGAGGGCGCCAGACACACGGAGGAGGCCCCAGACGGGCAGGAGCAGTGCCAGGGGCCGGTGGGCTTTGTCCTTCTGAGCTAGGACTGCGGCTCGAGACCCCACAGGGGCAGAGAACCCGGAGCCGAGCGAGGCTGAAGGGGAGGCGTGCGGGGCTCTGGGCGCAGTGCGGGGGTGGGAACGGCACCAGAATGGCACCCTGCAGACCGGGGAGGGACAGGGCTTCCCCGGCCGTCTGCCGAGAGCAGTTCCTTCTCAGGAGCAGCGAGGCTGAGGCAGCCGGGCTCCTCGCTGCAGGATGCCCTGCGGGACGCCCGTCTTTTGCAGGAGTGGCCTTCTCCCAAGCTGTGTGGGTGAGCGCTGCTCTCCTGCAAAGGAAGACTCATGACAGGGGAAGTGAGGGAGGTGAACCCACAAACGGTCTCCTTCACACAGGCAGAGAGGCTCGCCCTCCGGTTGCTGATGACGTAGGACTTTGGAGCGGCAGCCCTCGCCCTTCTCAGGACAGGAGCGAACTTCAGCCAGACCTGTTCCATGTCCTCCCACAGGCACCCGGGCCCCTAAAGCACACGCCGGGGGTGTCTGCTGGGGAAAGGACACGACCACCGTGCGGTCCTTTCATCCGGCACAGGGAGGCCACCTGCAGCCCTGTCCCTGGGGCGAGGGCGACAAAGAAGGGGAGAACAGGTGCAGAGGGAAGAAGCCACCTCCCACCTGCCCCCCATTGTCACCCACAGGGGATTCCATCCCCAGGCAGTGAGGGTTGAGGCGCCCCCTCTGATAGGCCGATCACCCCACTGGCGGAATTTTCTTTTAATGACAAGGCTTCTTCCAGTCACAGGAAGTCTCAGGAAGTGTCTCATCTCCTACTAAGCTTTCAGAAATGTGGAGGCTGATGTCAGGGAGGAACACGGACTTCTGAGGGCGAGCCCAGTTAGTGACGCAGAAGTGACTCTAGCTCAGCCTGGTTGCCCAAAGGTGCTATTTCTGTGACAGGCTGCAGGCGGCAGCCCCCGAGAAGGGTGCTGCAGGGTCGCCAGACCCCGGGCCAGAGGGAGCGGAGCCCCCGAGAAGGGCGCTGCAGGGTCGCCGGACCCCGGGCCAGAGGGAGCGGAGCCCCCGAGAAGGGCGCTGCAGGGTCGCCGGATCCCGGGCCAGAGGGAGCGGAGCCCCCGAGAAGGGTGCTGCAGGGTCCCTGGATCCCGGGCCAGAAGGAGCGGAGCCCCCGAGAAGGGTGCTGCAGGGTCGCCGGACCCCGGGAGGCCAGAGCGGGCGGAGCCTGCAGTGGAGTCAGCAGCACGAGTCCCAGGGAGCCGAGAGGGCACACTTGTCCTGGGAAGGGGCACCATTGCACTGTCTGGATCACGGGCCTCGCGGCCACAGCCTGAGTCACAGAGCCCGACCGGCTAGCAGTCACGGGAGGCTGGAACTGCGACTGTCCATGACGGCCCCTCCACCTGTCCCCAGAGGTCTCCAAGGGTGGACACCGGGACAGTGTCCCCTGCGGGTCCCTTTCTGTTTCGCCGTCGGAGGCCCCCGAGCCGGGTCTCTGGGCTGAACTGCAGGCCCTCCATCAAAGCGCATGGGGCGGGGGTTCCCATGGGGGCCGGAGGGGGAACCGGGGCGAGCGCCTAGCAAGAGTGCCGGCACGTCTGTCCCTCACACGTATGGAGAAGCCAGGTCTCCGTCGGCGCTGACAGCCGGGACAGAGGGGCTCCAAGCGCAGGGACGGCCCTGGGGACGGAGGCTGAGGGTCGTCTGTCTGCCCGCCCAGCAGATGGGGCCTCACCATGGCGTGTGGATGGGGAGGGGCAGAGGCCCGGGGACATATGTCAACGTGCTAATGGAAGCCAATTAGAGAAGGCAGTTGGTAACAATGGCCTCTCGGGGTCTGAGCTGCCCAGAGCCTGGAGAGGTGGCGACAGACGGCAGCCACAGGGCCTGCAGACCCGGGCCCCCCTCCCACTCCGTGGGGCGGCCTGACACAGTAGTGTGGGGGCTGCGAAGGAGAACGGAACCGAAAGCAGAGCTTCGTGCCATCTTCCCTCATGTCCGTCCACCTGTGCAGACGCAGAGACCTGTCAGTGCTGACCGTCACCACCAGCGTCACTGCCATCAGCACCATGACTGCCACTGGGACCAAGGCTGATTGAGGGCGCCGCCATGTGGCTCGTGCCCGAGACCCGGCGTCCCGCAGATTCCGCAGGGCACCCGCGACCCGAGGAGTCTGCTCTCCGAGCCAGGCGCCCCTTGACAGGGCAGTGCGGCCGCAGGGCGGAGGTTGCTCCATGGCGAGTAGCGCTCAGGAAGGTGGGCCGCACTCGGGGCAGACGCACGTCCCCGCCTGGCATCGCTCGCGCCCATCACTATTCTACACGCCACACGCACGGGGCCCTGGCGCACACGACCACAGACGGGAAAGCTTGGATCCAAGAAGGCTCTCTTCTCAGCTGAAACCAGAGGCTCCACACCTGCAGAGAAAGTTGTCCCGGGACGCCACGCGACGGAGATTTTAAATCTCATCCGTTTCCAGTAAAGGGTGTCATCGCCCCTGTGGTCATCAGCCCGGGTACTCCAACTGGGCAGCAGCACCACCGTCGTGCCCGGCCTCCGACAGGGCACCTTCCTTCTTCCACCCAGCGCCCCGGGTCTGACCACAGCCCTGCTGACCCAGCCTCCATCCCCCCGCGTCGGACATCTAGTCACTAGCATTGCCCGGTCGACACAGCCTGTGTCTCTCCATGCCTGGTCCCAGGTCACTGTTTGGACTGTGTCCAGTTGGCAAGGGCTGGCCCCCTGCTTGGACTTTTCCCGTCCCTGTCACACAGGCCACGTTCCAGGGCGATGTCACCCATCTCTCCAGACGCTGCCCCTCTGCCCTCTGTGAGCTGGGCTCACACGTCCTTCCTGGGACACCGCGGAGCCTCCGGAGCCGGACGCCGTCAGGGTGAGAGCCACCATGGGAAGTAGCCGAGAGCCAGTGCGGACAGAGATGGGCGCCGCCCCAGCATACCTATGACGGCAGGAGGCTCACGGCGTAGCCTGCCCGCGCAGAGCTGTGTGAGAACTCCGCGTGGGGGCTTCTAGATGAATCGGTCGTGTCTGCGTGACCGGCTCCTGACTTCGGGGACGTGCCGTCTGCCTCCTCCCCACCCAGCACTCACAGCCGCCGCCCGGGGCCCTGGGCTCAGCCCCAACCGGCGCCCACACAGTCCCCATGCCCGGTCCCCACCCATCCTCCCGCGGGCTTCCCACCGCTTAGCCAAACCCTCCGGGAAGCTTTCTTCAAAGCCTCATCCCCAGGCAGCCTCGTCACCCATCTCCTTCCCAGCTCTTCCTCCCTCCTCCCTCCCCGGCCCACCTGCAATCCGTGCCCACGTGAGACGGCGCAGAAAACACGCGCACGCAGACGTGCACAGGAACCCCGCTCCACAGCAGGTCCCCTCAGGTCCTACGAGGGCGCCTGGCCACCCGCTGCCACGACTGTGAGCCGAGACAGACACCGGGGACGGCAGCCGGGTGAGGCCGGAAGTGTGGAGGGGAGGGTGGTGGAGACACAGCTGGGAAGCCACCGCTCCACTGCCTGCGACTGTGGCCATCCCAGCCCACCCCTTCGCTGTCCAAAGGTTCTCCCCGGCCTCGCCTCCAAAATGAACACAGTGCACACCCAGCACGGGGATCTGCTTCTGAAGAGGTGTCTCCTACCACACAGCGTGAGACACGCTGGCCACTCGGAGCCCCATTAGATGCGACAAGGCGGTGACCCGCCGAGACGCACCAACGGGAACCCACGAAGAAAGAAGCAGAGGAGGCGTGACCCCGTCTAGAGGACCGGCAAGAAACGGCCTGGTTCAAGAGCCGCAGAGACACAGGGTCCAAGCACGTTCGCGTGTGCGGTCTTGTTTCAGCGGAAGGGCCTGGGGCCCATGTTCCCCGCAGCACCGTTTACAGCCAAGATCTGGAAGCCGCCTACGTGCCTACGTGCCCGGTCGGGAGATGGTAAAGAGGATGCGGTCTCCATACGCAGGACCACACAGCCTGAAAATGACACCCTTCACCTGTGACGACCTGCATGGAAGCAGAGGGGACGACGCTCAGTGAGCTGAGTCAGGAGGAGAAACAAATGCTGGATGAGCTCACTCACAGGTGGAAAATAAAGAAGCGAATCAAATAAACGAAACAAAAACCAACCGCTGGACACTGACCACAGAACGGAGGTGACCTTGGGGATGGGGGTGGAAGCGGGCGGTGGCCCCGCGGACGGGTGAAGAGCTTCGGCCACCGGTGGAAGGCGGGGTGTGCCGTCGCTGATGTGCAAACGGGGAACCTGCGCATACTGGCTTGCAGTATTTTGTAAACCAAAGTTACCCACCAAAATACTAAATTTGGGGGGAAAGGCCACTGGGCCCGGCCACCTGCTCCCACCGGGGCAGCACCCCGCCCTGCGCACGGCTTCTGGGGCTGACCTCCCACGGCACCGGGACAGCTGCACCCCTGGCTCCAGGGCACGTCGAACACGGAGCCGTCGGCCTGTGCGCCTGGCGGGGAGGCGTCTGGTGAACGTCCCTGTCACAGCACCAAGCTCCACCTTCCGACCCCACGGTCGCCCTGCACCATGCTGACCTCCCCGACAACTTCCGGTCTCACATACTCTCCCAGCTTCTGGCCAAAACCCAGGGACACGGAGCACCCCGGTGCAGCTCTCTGTCACCGTCCCTCCCTTCTCCACTGGGGTGGCGCACGCTGTCGGGGGTCGCGGTTCCACCAGACGGCAGCCACCCACGGGGCGCTGCTCCGCTGACCGACGGCCCCACCAGTCACACTTTGTCCCCAGTCCCCCAAGCTGTGGCCACTGATGAGACAGAGGCAGCGGGGAGACGTGGACAGGTGCGCCCAGAGAGCCCCGTGCGTGCAGGGCGTCGAGTCCGGGCAAGGGCAGCGAGTGTGCCCCACGTGCGGGCCCTCAGGTCACGCTGCGGCCTCTCCCTCTGGGCTTCTGAGAGCTCACGTCACGTCAGAGCTGACAAAACGCACAGCCTCCCTGTGAGGGAGCGCGTGGTGTCAGAGCCAACCAAGTAGGAAATGAATGACTCACTGCCGAGGCCCGCGAGGTCCCAGGGCGCTGAGGTGGACGGGCCTTCTCATTCAGATCAGTCAGACGACTTGCGGTGAGACAGGAGCAAACCTGACACGGGGACACCCGAATTCGGGCCCGTGACTTCGGGACGCTCACTGCTCCCTCACTGCCTGCGCAGGGACAAGCGCGAGGCTGTGTGACAAAGAGCCCAGCTGGTCAGGGCGAGTCCCCAGTCCCTGGGGGCTGGGCCAGCTCAAGCCCCGGTAACGCGGCGCCGAGGGCCAGCCGGCCGGCAGCTAGCACCCCCCCCCCCCCCCCCCCCCCCCCCCCCCCCCCCCCCCCCCCCCGCGCCATCTGCTCCCGGCCATTCAAACGCGAAATGGGGGCCCCGGGAGGGAGGGCGGGTGCCACAGCTGCTGCCCTGAAATCACGGAGCCGCCGCTGCGCGATGGCCAAGGTCGGCGTCCAGAGGACGAGAGCTCCAGAAGGAGAGTAAACCTGCACGCAGCTCTCTGGTTACAACCTGCTCCTTGTTCTAAAACTGCTGCCCTCAGCTCCTACCGCTGCTTGTAAGATGTCGGGACACAAGCGGTGAGGAAACAGAGGCCCCTTCTCGGGAGCGGGTGCACGGGGTGGGTGCGTGTCCCCCTCGGACCCCGCGCTCCGGGGCGGGCAGATGGCTCCAGCCGAATCGGGGTGTGGGGTGAGGCCGGGGGGGGCCGAGCAGACGCGCCCAGGGACGGGCGCCGCAGTCTCCCTTCGTCCGCAGTGGGGTCAGGAGCCCGCGACCTGAGGCCTCAGCTCTCCGCCCAGACAGCAGCCGCACGGCCGAGGCGTGGACAGCGGTGCCGCACTGAGTCCTCCGGAGGACGCCCCCACACGCACACTCTCCCCGGGAAGGACCCGGGGTGTCCACTGACACCCGACGGCCTGCAAGCCTCTGCCCTCCCCGTCAGACCTCCCGCCAAACGCACTTCTCACGTGGCAATGGGAGGAGGAGTGACAGCGCCCATAGCCTGTCCCCGCGACGAGTGTCTATCTGCGTGAACGCGAGACAGTAGTTCGCCCGGGGGCTCGCCGGCTCGGGCACACACGACACGCTGCTGTGTGGAGGCGGAGAAGACCGCGGGGCTGGGGTGCAGCGGGGACTCAGGACGCCGGGGGAGCGTCCTCGTGGGGCTGTCGGACACCCAGCGAGCGCCTGTCTAGAACGCTGTCACAGCCACAGCGGCCACAGAGCAGGACCTCGATGTGGAGGCACCCGCGTAAAGGAAGGTGGTGAACTAAGTGCTGAGGGCACGTTCCCCCGCCTCCTGAGACACCCAGCACACTCCGTGCTCAGACGCTTGGAACTCACTCGCTCCTCCCGGCCGCACTCTGGTGGCACCGACGCCCAGTAACAGCCACGTTCGGTGACTTCTAGAGAATCACCTGCTTCACAGCACGTGCGCCTGGGCCTCTGAGCTTCAAGCACAGCCCTGGGCCGTGAACTAGCTCGCTGCTCTTGCGGAGCGTTTCCAGGAACGCATCGCAGAACCAGGTCTCTGTGTCACCCACAAAAGGCGGACAGCAGACGGCAGGGCGGGGCCGAGGGGCCCACGGTCCGTCCCCTGTGCGGCAGTGCCCACACCCAGCTCCGAGGGGTGAAGAAAAGCCAGTTCAGAGACCTGAGGGCATCCGAGGTGTCCAGCCCTGCGTCTGCCTCCTGCTCGGAGAGGACGCGTCTGCGTCCCCCTAAAGGCAGACACCGGGCTGCCCCTCGCCCAAGACGCAGGCAGACCTGGGTCAGAGAGACGGGGCTGGTCCCCTGAAAGGATGCTGCTCTTCTTACGCAGGAAGTGAGACTGGTGCTGAAAATCTGTTCCACTGGGAAGAGGCTCGCCGAAGCCGCAAAGCAAACACATTTATACAAGAAACCGAGGGCGCCTGTCACCAGGCGAAGTCCGCCGGCCCCCGCTCTCCCAGCAGAAACTGCTCTCAGGCATCCTTCACACATGTCTGAGTAAACACCCTCTGGCCCCTGGCAGCTCTGCAGACCTAGTGCCTCCGCTGGCCTTCCGGTCACGGGGCCTCGAGTGCAGCCCGACGCAGGGCGGGCGATGGCTCCATGGCGCAGGTAGGCACACCAGCCCCGAGGCCGTGCGCCGCGGCCCCACCGCGCTGTGGCGCGAGCAGCTGAATGCAAAGCAAAGGCCGCGGTCAGGTCCTCACGTCTGCGACGCACAGGGACAGCGCTGAAAACAAAAGCTGAGAGGAGGCCCTGCCCGCCTCACAGCCCGGCCGCACGAGAGGAGAGCAAGGCCTTCTGTCAACTGTTCAGCAAATGCAACTTCCCAGCAGCCCGCATGGCGGAGCTCAGACGTGCATCCCCGCTGCCACGCCCAGGGCCTGTCTGTCCGGTCATCCCAGGCACCCCCCACCCCACGGCCCTGTGAGGCTGAGACCCGCACGACCCTCCTGTTTCCCGCCCGGTGCGGCACCCGAGGGCACTCGGCTGCCCAGGGCCCAGGGCGTGCAGGTCCAAGGACGACACAGAATCCACTGTGCCAGAGTCGGAGAAGCCACGAGAGCTGGTCCCCGAAAAGGAGACAGATTTAGTGACCGTGCTGCAGACACTTCAGGACACCAGCGCGCTTCCCGCCACTCTCGGCGACCTCTGCGCACCAGCCCAGGTGGCCTGCCTAGTCCCCAGCGACCGCCGACCCAGCAGGGGGCGGGGGCGCCAAAGGGACCACAGACCACGGCGCCTCGCCCGCTCCGCAGATGACCTCGGCCAACACCCTGCGAAGGATGGGCGTTGGTAGTGAAGCCCGAGCAGGCAGGGCAGGGCAGCGTCGGGGAGACGCAGACAGGCTGGGTTGGGGATCCCGCGACGCCGAGATCACCAGACCTGGCGGCAGTGGATCCAGAGACAAAGGGCAGGAAGGAAGGACGTTCACGAACTCGGAGGAAATGACCGTGAGGTGACTGGTCTCGACATTCTGGAGGCTGGAGGCTGGGGCAGAAACGTGGTCATCGACGTGTCGAGGTCATGACTCACTGGTGGGGTGAACGCCAGCCGGAAGGGGCTGAGGCCGCCGCGTCCGCCCCTACGCACTCCTGAGCTGGGATGCCGCAGCGAGGCAGGCTCGACAATGGACCGGCACCTCCGCAGCCCGAGGAGCGTCAGGACCATTTGGAGAGCTTCTCGGACAAATTCTGATTCCGTCGGCGGGACCAATGCTGCCTCTCGTCCAAGTACCCAGGGATGGTGGAGAGCTGGCCGGGGACCTCACTGAGACCAGTGCTCCCTGACGGGACGGGACGGCACGGGGCAGAGGGCGCCGGCGGGCCCTGGGCACGTGGGGGGTTAAGAAGCTCTTAGCCCAGGAGCCACTTTTACTTCTGGCCACTGACTCATGTCTGACCCGAGTCCCCTAAGTTCTCTGAGCTGGGTTCCTGGTGTCACATGAGGAGTCCCGGCCACAGCCTTCCAGAAGGGAAGAACAGCAGGGAAAACTGCTTCGTAAGTTTACCTTTATGCCAGTTTCTGAAAGGTGGGGAAGGGGTGGTTTGGAAAACGTGTACCTGTACTTTTCTGCACCCTGATTTCTTCAAATGCACACTTGACCGTCTTACAAGAACAGTGATGATTTTTAAAAGAAAACAAGCAAATATAAATTCTCCAAGGCTTCCAGCAGAAAGCAATGAATGCTTAGAACCTGCATTTTTAACCAACTTTTCATTTTGAAGTAACTGTAGGCTGACAGTTACATAAACTAAGACAGAGAGAGCCCTTCCCTCCTTTTGTTTTTCTTTTAAAGTTGAGCAAGAAGGGAACAGGTGACAGGTACGTTGGTCCAGGTGGGGTCCGGTCAGCAGCCGCAGGGCTCCGAGCGTCACCCCAGTCACTTGACCTGCTGCGGCCGCCTCAAGAGCCTGGCGCCAGTGGACCGTCTGTCTGTAACCTCCGGGAATTCGCTCTTCACATCCAGTGTCAATGTCTACAGGTTCGCCAGGTGGAGGTGTGATCGGACGTGCTTCCCGCGCCTGAGAGGCCTTCCCTGGGTGGGACGGCAGCTGCCGGTCAAATGGGCCAAAGACCCGCTCGCAGACAGGCCGCCCGTCTGCGTCCTGCCAGTGCTGTGGGGCCCGCCGCAGCCGGGGTTTAGGGGCTCTTATTTCAGCCCCTGCTGGGTGTGGGGCGACCTGGGGCTCACGTACACTTCATCCGCCATCAGGAGACTGTCTCTTCATGTCTTTTGCCCATTTTCTAGCTGAAATTCTAGACCCTCATCCTTCATCACATGTGATTTGCAAATATTTTCTCCAGCTGCAGCTTGTCTTCCAGCCTCCTGACAGAGCCTTCAGCTGAGCGGAGTTTAACTGAAGACGTCCCACGTCTCCGTTTCCCTGGCACGCACTGTGCTGTCCTTGTCGGTCTAACGAAGGGCTCTGCCAGGCTCTGAATTTCAAGATTTTCTGGGCATTTTCCTTAAAGTTGTCTGTCTCTGCATTTTCCCTGTACAACTGTGGCTCCTCTTTTTTCAGCCTTTGCTGGCCTGTGACGTGCGGGGCAGGGCTGTGCTGTGTGACCGCTGCAGCAGCCGGCTCCAGGTTTCACAGAGGGGAACGCAAGCCAGCGTCCCCTCTGGTCCAGGCGGCCACTGCTTGCAAAACGATTCTTTTATAAACCAGGGCGGGCAGAACCCCGCTCCAAGTCTGAAAAGCACAGCTCCAAGCATTCTGACTTCAAAGTCTGGTTTCTACCTACAATACCAGGCACTGCTGACAGAAATGCCACATAAAGTACCGTCCACCAGTGTAGAGTGAGGACGATTACTAACTGGGTGAGTCTCCGTTAAGCAGGATCTTAGTTTCTGTGTATTTGCGGAAGGAATCATCTTCGGAAACCCTGGGGCTGGGTGATAAATATTTGCACCCAAAGCAGGTCTCACATCACTTCTCCAAATGTAAAACGCAAGGCTGACATTTAAACGCTCAAACACTTGCGTGTATAGCAAGCAGGGAGCTTGGTTCAATCTCAGGCACAAAAGCTCTGCCTGCACAGCCTGTCCCACTGGCCTGGGTGCGTGTCTTTGGTTCCAGGTCTGCCACTCCTAGCGTGCGACCGTGACGTCCCTAAGCCTCTGCGAGCTGACGGCCATTCCCTGGGGACACACGCCACCCACCTTGGCCGGCTGCTCTGAGGACCGAGAGACGCGCTCGGCCACACCCAGGCTGCACAGGGCCCCTCCAAGCGCGGCGGCGTCGCGGAGGCAGCGGAACTGCGTCTCCATCCCAGGGTCACTGCCCACAACTAGCAAAGCCCAGAAGGCGAAGACTCCAAAGCATTAACGCCTTTTCAAGAGAAATGCTAAACCAAAGGCGGGAGTCCACTGATCCGCACAGGCCCCTCCGGCCCGTCAGACCACGGCGTGGGGCTGCCCCCGCGCACACGGCTGTGTCAGCCTGGGCTCCGCGTCTGCAGGTGCCCCGGGCACGCGGTGTGTGTGGGGCAGGAGCGCGGCCGGCCGCGGGACACGCCGGGCTCTACGCGCCGGTGGCCGCAGTGACGTCACACCTTGTGTTCAGGAGACGCCACATCAAGCCTGCCCTGCCCAGGGCCGGTCTGGGCAGCCGGCAGCTACACTACCACACGTCCATCCCGCCGGCGAGCGACAGGCCTGCTGAGCCCCACCAGCGGCCGCAGGACACCAGGGTGAGTGGAACGTGGGAGGGGGCAGTGCCACGTCCACCTGGGAGGCTCACTCCGCTGCTGGAGGCGGGTCCGGGTGACACCATGCCCAGCTGGGTGACCCTGCACCACCGAGGCCATGACGGTGACCCTGAGGCCCAGGGGCAGTGAGCCTGAATCCACTCTGAACCCAGGATCTCTGACAAGGGCACAAACGAGCTGGGCTGAGGGCCTGGCCCAGTGGACACCGTCACAGGGACACACTGGCAGGAAGACTGTCCAGCGGCCCCCAGGGCCCTCCACTGCACAGGGGAGGCTCCCTTCCCCCACATGCACATGCCCTCAGGAGAAACACCGCCCTCAGCACAAAACACCATCAGTAAGAGAAGGGTCTGGCCCGGTTTTGTGAAGAGCGGTGCCCCAGGGCCCACTGACCACTGTGCACAGACTGGTCGCCTCCCCCGTGCTCTGCAGAGGCTGGGGACACTGGAGAGCAGCTTAGGAGCGTGACAGGACCCGCCTTCAGTAACTGAGTAGTTAAGCTCAACTAGGGCACAGCCAGGTGCTGGCCCCAGGGAGAACTGCCTCCAGCTGCAAAAATGGCCCGGCTGCACGGCCCCCAAAATCGTGCCCTGAACGGTGAGTCTTGCTGCTCAGGCCCCGCTCCCTTTGCAGGAGACAGTGAGCCCACAGTGGATCAGCCATCAGGAAGCGAGCCTGCGATCGCCGGCCCAGGGACCGAACGAGAACCAGAGCCCACCTGAGCAGGAAGTTAAGACTGAGGAGCAAACTCAAAAACACCCCACAGCTGGCATGACAGGGCCCGGCGAGGCTGGCAGGACAGCAGGTGCCCTTGAAGGCGGAGGTCCAGTGCCCAGACTTCTGGAGCGAGACGGCTACACCGAATCAGTCAGGAAGGCTGCCTTGAACGGGTCTGGTTCCTCACCATAAACAGAGGTACACGCTTTATGTGCACGCACGCGCACACACGCACACGCACACACACACGCACGCACACACACTTTACTTCTTTTGTGTGTGAAAGGTGTGAGGGGTCTGGCTTCATTCTTCTGCGCACGGCTGTCCGGTTTTCCCACACCATTTGTTGAAGAGACCCCTCTCTCCATCGCACGCCTTCGGCTCCTAGATTAACTGACCGAGTGCGGGGTCAGCTTTTGGTGACTGGCTCTATTCCACTGGCCTGTCCTCTGCTGCTAAGCACCGACGTCAAGAGCCACGGCTAACGCAGCACCACTCCCTCCGGATAGGGGTCAACCCAGCACTGAGCGGCAGGCCGGGTCATCCCTGCCTCTGCTCCCGACAAGACAAGTTACCCACAAATGCTGGCTACCTGAGACCCCCTGAAGGACCAGAAAATCTACAAGGGAGGTCACAGGACAGAGCTCAGGAAGGTGCTGGGACGGCCCTTCCGGGTTCCAGGGCCGCTGCCTACTTATTGTCCCGCTGCTCGTGTGACATCTTCACACAACACAATGATGGGAAACAGTTTCAACCTGACTCTAAAAAGCCAGGCTCCTGACAACACCTGCCTCACACCCGGGAGGCACGACCATCACACAAGAAGAACTCGGGATGCAGGGGTGACGGCCCAGGGCCACGACGGGAGGGTCCCACCGTGACATGACGGTGGGTGAGCAGGGAAGAGGCAGAGGTAGGCGATGGCGCTGGTGGAGAGGGCGTCTGCTCCAGGACAGGTCCAAGGCCCGGAACAGTCGATTCGGTTCGGTGAGGGCTCTCGTCCCAGCTCGCAGACGTGCCTTATGGCTGTGACCTGTGCTTTCGCATCACTTTTGATAAGGGCCCTAAGCTCACTGAGCAGAGGCCGATTCTCATGACCTCATAGCCCTACTTACCATCTCCAGACACCACCACCTCGGGGGTTGAGACGTCAGCGTGTGAATCTGGGTGGGCGGACACAGTCGTGTCCGTGACCCTGCCCGTCTGCCCAAGCTGAAACAGCACCGAGTGAGAAGGAAACGAGCTACGCTGCGCGAACACCGGTCACCACCGTTCACACTCAGGGTAACGGCTTCAGCCAATTTGAAATGTCTGAGAGCAACGGCGAGAAGCAGAGAGAAATGAAAGCCGATACAAAATTATTTCATTTTAGACCACACAGTTAGCCTTCTCTGCAAGCAGCTGTGGCAGACAGAGCCCTGGATTTTATTCTTGATGAAGCCACCAAAATAACTAGAAATTTCCCTGCATCCCAGTTTACCTGCGAGTCGATGGGCTCGTCAGGTGGTGGCTGAGATCCCTTCCAAACTGCACCTCCCATCAGTACCCTAGAACAGCAGCATCTGCAGAAGCCAACCTCTGACGGAGCGGACGTGCTAAAACGGCCAAAATATGAAACGCAAATGAGATGCACAGGGATGGGGTCGGTCACACACTGGGAGACAGAGCGGATGTAGATAAAAACAGATTTTCATAGCAAAGGATGAGAACTATAATGATGCCAAGGCAATACTGTGGGACCTTTTTTTTTTTAATTTCATATTGATTGAGATCATTTTGATTTACAAAATAATATAAGCCCAAAGGTACTGGTTTATAATTCCTCAGATATAGGATAACACACCCAGCCCTCCACCAAATTCCCTAAAAGCACTAGCCCCATCAGGCCCCGCCCCTTGCTCCGCCCCCGCCCCGTCCCCACCGGTAAGCTCAGTTCTACTATCAGTGTCACAGGTGGTTTTTTGTTTTGTCTGCTCATTTCATTTGTTTCTTTATATTCCACATGTGAGTGCGATCATCTGGTATTGTCCTTTTCCTTCTGACTGATCTCATTCAGCATCACCCCCTCTGGTCCGTCCATGTCGTCACAAAGGGCAGGACTTCGTCTGCGTAACTGCAGTGCTCACATGTCCAGACCTCATCTCTCTCCGTCACCTGCTGACGGCACTTAGGTTGCTTCCAGCCCTTGACGAGGGCAAATAATGCCGCAGTGAACACGGGTGCAGGTATCCGAAAATCGGTGTTTTTTATGTGTTTTGGGTAAAAACTCTGAAGGAGAAAGACAGAATTGTATGGGAGTTCCAGTCTGTCTTTCCAGGATTCGCCACACTGCTTCCACAAAGGCTGCACCGATTTACGCCCTCACAGCAGTGTAAAGATGTCCCCTATTTTAAATCTTCTGTCTCCTAAACTGTTGAGTTAATGGCCCAGAGGCTTAGTCATTCTGATTAGATTTTGAGAAAAACTTCCACCAGGGGACATATGGCATCTAAAAAATGTAAAATATTGCCAGCACGTCTAACTTATCTGTTGATGCTTTTCCCAACGAGAGAAAAATGAGACTGAATGAATGCAGAGACAATGGTCAGACCACAGATAAAAACAGATCTCCAGGCAGCGGTTTGGTCAGCTGCTTTCTGCCACGCGGTCACGCGCATCCCAGGGACCCGGGCTCGTGCCCCAGGGCCGGAGGAACAACCAAGATGAGCATGTAAATAAGATGAAGAAGGTCGACTTCCTCCTCTCTTCCAGCTGGCTCTGCTCACCTTCACCACCCTTGCCTGCACCTTCCGTCAGGTAAAATGAAACACACACCACCACCAACCCACAGCCTGAGCGCCCGCCTGGAAGCCAGGCTGCTAACTCCTCTAGCAAGAAGCCGAGCGCCACCCAGGACACGTTATTCAGTAGCTGTGGCTCCCAGAACTTGGCTCTACTTCCACCCAGAACCCACCGCAGAGTCACTGTGCCCCCAGCCAAAGGCATGGAACACCTGCGTCCACTTAGCCCCCGGGTCCTCAGGCCCCCAGCCCCGTTGGACACTCCTGAGCCCCCGCCAGGACACCCCCACACACTCCTCGGCCTGCCTTTGAGTCTCTGCCAAACCCAAGTGCCAGGTCGACTCCTACAGCTGCCCTGAGGGCCAGCCTGGGTCTTTCTCGAAGGGTCTTTATTTCACCAAAAACCAGAAGCAGGGCTTCTCGCGGGTGGTCACTCCTGACTCGGAAGCCCACGCCGAGATCCCGGGCCTGCAGAGACCTCGCCTCTGCTGCCCGCTTCCACTCCCGACTTCGCTCTTCAGTTAGTCGCCCCCCGACGGGCGTACCCAAGGGTCAGGAGGGCGCCAGAGCTTCGAGGGCCGGCTCCTGAGTTCTAGCAGCTCTTTTTCTCCGTGACTGTGTGATCCAGAGCGACGTTCCTAAGCTCAGAAGCTCGACCTCCACCTCGAACGCAGTTTACTGACCTGCAGGGCTGCATTAAATGGGACACGAGGTGCCAGCAGCTGAACCCCTCCTCCAGGCCCGCCGCCCCCAGACTTCCCCACACACACGACTCCCCCCAAAAGACCTCCCACACGTGAGATGCCCCCACACGCAACACAGGATCCTCATCGCATCCTGTCACCTGACATCAAGGGGGTCACCTGCCCCGGAGAGGAGCTACAGAGCGGGCAAGAGACACAGACCTGAAGTGCAGGTCACAGGCCTGGGCAGAAGGGACTCTGCGGCGCCGGCGCCGGCCGGTCTCCTCCTCCACCCTGATCTTAAGCACACAGCAGTCTGAGTCACCGGGGGCTCTCGAGACCGAGTGTCTGGGTCCCCCAAGTTCACATGTTGAAACCTAACCCCAAAGTGATGGCGGTGAGGCGGGGTCGGAGGGACGCGGTGTGAGGGGCGTCCACGCTGGGACAGTGCCCATCACAGAGGCCCGCAGCGCGCCCGCCCTGCCGAGGGCGCCGGAGCGGTCTCCAGGGGTCTCGGTCTCCCGGAGGCGTGCCCGGCCCAGCACCTCCCTGCCGCAGCCTCCACCTGGCCTCGCCTCCAGGCTCCGGGTACGAAACAGCCGCCCGTCTGCTGGCCAGGCCGTCACCCACCCGTCCCAGCAGCCTGGGCGGGGCGCTCCGAGGACAAGGACATTCAGATGACAGCCACCTGGAGAAAGGTCTGAAACGTGACCTCCCACGACACACACCTGAACCAACCGGGAAGAGGGGAAGAGGGAAGGGACCACCCCAGCCACAACGCCCAGCTCTCTCGGCCCCACACACGACCAGCGGTGGCGACGGAAGAGAACCGCGCTCCAGGGGGCCGCGACTCTGAACCGGCGTCAGCTGTGTTCTTCCGTCCCCTGGACAGCAGTCACACCCCTCTTCACCAAACACCCACCGGAGACTCCGCATCCCACTCCTACGACCTGCTTCAGTAAACCATTCGGACAGAACGGTCCAGTCCAGGTGACAGCCCCCAAAACCAGCTCCACGGACCACGGCTGAAAATACCCGTCCTGTGTCACTCTGTCATCTAGTGTCTGAACACAAGGCCCCTATTACACGGCCGCTCTGTCCCTTCCCCCTAATGTTCTGATGGAAAACGAGCTGCTCGACGCCGCCGGACTCCAGCACGACGGAGCCAGGCCCACGCGGTCCACGGGGGAGTGGGAGGGTGTCCCGCTGGCCGAGGACGCTCCCAGGAGCTGAGGCGATCTCGGCGACACAGCAGCGTGGGAGGCTGCCATGTGGCCGCGTTGGGGGGGATCAGAGGAAAACATGAGGACACACGAAAGTTATCTCCAACCCCTCCAAGGACTGTCTTTGTCCCGCGGTGGAGATGACATCAGGGGTTGCAGGTACGGTTTCTTTCAAACCAGGGTTTTGTCATGAAACTGTTGCTAAATACTTGGGGCTTCATCAGTAAACTGAAAATCACTGAAAAATAAACTTTTGCAGCAGGATACAGAATACACAAAACCACATTTGACAGCATCCTTGAAACAAGAAAAGATGGTCTTTAAAAAAAACACTTTTTTTTCAGGGACCATAAAGGAGTTAAAGCAATAAAAAAAAGTTTAGAAATAAATCAGAAGAAAGACAAATAGTGGATGGCCTCACTCGCACGGGAGACAAAAAGACAACACAGAGGAAGACAAGACAAAGCCAGGCCTTGCACACGGGTGACGGAACGGAGGTGGCCGCAGGGGCAGCGGGCGCCCACGGGACAGTGGGCTCCTGGTAACTTGGGGGCGGGCACGGTGCGTTGTCATGTATGTGAGGAATGGGGCGCCTTGCACATATGGACGTATGTTATTTTGAAAATCAAAATTACCTCAATAAATACTACATGTTTAAAAATTCATAGAAAGCTGTAGGAAAAAAGTTGAAGAACTTGGTGAAAAAGTGTCTCCATCTTGGATGAACAGGCCCATGACCGCTGGCCGTCCTCTCCAGACACACCGTGGAACCAGCTCCCGGAACTGATGATGACCACGCGTCCCTGTGTCCCCAGGACTTAACAAACCTACAGGACTTCAGGACAATGAAGAGGCCGTGTCGGGCCTCCAGGACACTGGACGGGTCACTCACCTGGAGCATTTACATAGTTAACGACGAAGAAAAACACCCACCAGGGTGGGGGGCCCTAGTTCTCAGGAAGCACATCTGGGTGTCGCCTCAACCGAAGCCCCAGCACCCGCTGGAATCGAGGCCCCTGGATGCACGTTTCCCTGAAGATGTCCACCCGCTCTCACAGGCGTGCCTGCTCCTCCGGCTGAAATGATCACTCCATTTGCGGGGGATTCTTTCCCACTGGCCAACACAAAGGAAACGAAATGACAACGGACAATGGAAGAGAACAAAGACATTTAGGGGAACTCACGCTCACAACACAGCTCCAGAATTCCCGGCAGGACAGCAGTTCCGACACAGCGAAGGAAAGCAAGTCCCACGCCACGGCTCTGCCGTCACAAAACGCCCAGTGCCCGGAAGCCCAGGAGCCACCAGATCACAGAGGGCGCGCAGGTGCGGTCACACGTCACACAAGGGACGCTGTGGACATCCCTGCCGCGCCAGCGAGGCGTCGGCTGAGCAGCGTCTTCTGCTTGCAGGAGAATGACCTCTCCCTGGACGGTCCTCGGACAAACTGCTAATCAAATGTGAGAGTAGACGAATATTCGAGCACAGCGCGCGCTTCTGCAGAAAAAGGAATTCCTGTGGAAGCTACCGAAAAACGGGCTCGAGGGAAAACTGAACAAGAGGTAACGGGGGGAAGCCGGGAGGGAGGCGCCTCCCCTGGACAGAGGCCGGAGACGGTCGCCGGGTGAGTGGGATGGAAGAGTACAGGTGTGCGCCTGGCCAGGGGTCAGTGAAGGGGACAGCTGGGAGTCAGCTTGGGAACACCCATCCTCAGAGAAGGACAGCAGGGACAGGTGACCCGGGGCGTATGCAGGCATTGAGAGGGGATTTCAAAGCGGAGGGATAAGAAGAAATGCAAAGAAAAACAAGCGAAACAAAGACGGCAGTGATCCACTCCAGGAAAAAGAAAAACCGGAAAAGAAAGGAAGTGCAGCCCAAAGAGACTGAATGTCTCAGCTGTGATAACATTTACATAATCACAGACGTGCTGCTGAATCCTCGGCCAAGATTCCTAACGTGATTCTACTGAGAGGGTGACGGGGGAAGAAGTGGGAGGCAGGCGGGGGCTAAGTGACCCTCTTCCCTGGCAGGACGCACACACAAAATCTGGAAGAAATAGCTCAAAAGCAATAAAATGGGAGAAGGAATCAGGGTGGAGCTGGGCGGGTAGGTGATTGTCAGGTTTCACGCTAAGCCTGGTAGAACTTTGACTCTTAAAACTGCGAGCTGTAGAAAGTGACTTTGTTCAAAGTGGGTATTTCGGTGTGAACCGCATCTGACGCTTGACAACCAGAATATCGTAGCAAATCCAGCCCCTTTGAGAATGAATACACATCGCGCCCCCGTAAACCCGGGTCAGCGCAGACACAGACTGTTCGCACCACCTTCCTGGAGTCCGCCTGAAAAGCCTGAGGATTGTGGATTCTCTTTAAATAGGAAGTTTGTTTCAAATCGGAGCTTGTTACTTGTCGTCAAAGGAAAAATGTAATGAAAAGGACCTGCATGCTCCTATGGGTCACCGTCGGCCTTAAATACGGTGTGACCGTGGTCGTCTGCCTCCTGCCCACGAGATGAACCTCACTCAACCCCGGCAAAGCTCTGTTTGCCAGGCTCTGCTTCAGCCAGGAAGCAGTTAGAGTCTCGAAGAAGCGGGGTCCCCGTTGGGTTGACTCATCGGTTTCCACCTAGAAGCTGACATGCAATCATGTGGCCCCAGACGCCCCGCATGGGTGGTTTTTCTGCAGAGGAAACGCTGTGATGATGTCTTGGCAAAACTAGCACTATCGGCGAGGCCCACCGAAACACCCGTTCTGGGGGAACCTGTCCAAATCCCACCAGACACTCAACAGCAAGTCAGAGGACAGTCTTGTCATTTAACGGGGCTCTCAAGGGCCCTGCCAATTTGTTTGAAATCCAGCGGCTTGTTTATTTCATGTTAACTGAGGCTCACAGTGACAACTTCGTCAGATGTGGTCATAAGTAGATGGGGTGACTGTGGTCAGCTGCATGGGCCCCAAAGGTGCCCAGGCGCTAATCCCTGGAATCGGTAACTGTCACATCACGTGGGAAAGGGGCGCTGCTGTAGACCTGATGTCCCCAAGCACCTACATGGGGCTATCTGGAAGGACGCGTAGAAACACGCGTGGCATGCGTGTGCACGCGTGTTTTGTGGTCGTGGGCACATAAAGGTATGCGGTGTGCATGCACGTGTGTGCGTGTGTGTGCAAATGTGAAAATGCCCAGCAGGGTTCACAGCACCCAAACGAAACAAGAGTCGGGAGACTGCCGGAAGTCAAAGGCAGCGGCCCCCCGAAACAGCGGACGATAGAACTGTTCTGGAAAATGCCGTTCGAAGGTGGTAACTTGCCCGGAACCCTGTAAGTACTCAGCCTCAGGTAACCAGCTGAACCCTTTAACTCAGTCGCCTTCTAGTGGACCAGGACCTGCTCCGAATCACCCCTGCCCGCATCGCCCTGGACCGGGAGCCCCAGCACGCACAGGGCGCGCCAGACCCGCCTCCTCCCGCGTCCACGGCAGCCCACGGGTCACCGACATCTGCGCTTGCAGCGCTGTGGCTTCTAACATGATGTCTGCACGCAGAGCATGCGTCTCTGAGAGCAAGTGGGGCACGACGGCCTGGGGGACGAGATGGGGAGGAGCGACAGGCAGAGCACAGGCAGAGAAACAGCCTTCCAGGGGCAGGGACGCCGGAGAGCAGCTCCCCAAGTTGCTAGAGGAGAGGGCACCCAGGAAGCTGGGTCTGACGCTCCTGCTGGACCCTGTAAGCCGGTGCCCACTCTGTCCGCCCTGACCTCGACGGTCTGCGCCTCCCTCAGTGTCAGGAAACTGCTTTATTAAGGAGCTTTTGATTGGAAAGGTCATGAAAGGCTCAATTAGGCACATTTAATCGTCCTGTTTACAAAAGATTAACGGTGACCCAACCATTTCCCAAAAGTGCTAAAATATCAAACAATGCTGGCCAAGCAAAGAGAGAAAACAATCCCAAATGCAGCTGACCTGACACACCTCAAGCTAGACAGTAAATATTTGGAGTGTTAGAAACAAACCCAGATTCTTTAAATTCATAACAAAGCATTGATTTAAAATCATTGCCAATGTATTTCAAAACTTACAACGAAATAATTTCTTGAGTTGGATAGAAGAGTCATTACTAACAATTCCATTTTACAGATGAGGGGACTGAAGTTCAGAGAAGTAGGAAGCCTTTTAAAGTCTTAATAGGTGCACCCCTGGTGGAGCAGTGGTGGGTCCATCACCTCCAAAGGAGCTCAGGCCACATACCCCAGGGTTCAAGTCCCGGGTCCAGGGGCGGGGGAAATCCAGAGGGAACAACTACATAAACATAAAGTAAAAATGCTTCTCCCTCCTCTCTCCTGCTGCCTGCCTGCTTGCCTTCATTCCTGCTGCGCCGTTCCTTCAAAAAAGAAAAGCCTTAACAGGGTCAAGTGTCTAACCGGTCTCCTACGGAAAAGAGTAAACGATTTATATATACGCAGTGTAAGCGACGAAAAGGCCCTGAGTGACTGGCAGTAACAGTCACAGAAGGACAGGACTTTCAACGAAACCAGGGCACCCTCACTGAGGGAAGTAGAACAGCGGGTGGGGATGTGGGTAATGCCCAAGACTTGGATTTAAATTTGAAGAAATTTTATCTCTGAGCTTCTAGTTCCAGGCAAATAAAACTCAAAGGCAAAGGTGCTTTGTGGAATATTGTTATCAAAAAGAAAAGAGCAGAAAGCACCACCCATTCTGTGACCCCCAAAGTGGGGTCTCCTAGCAGCCCCCTCAAATCTCAAGGCCATTGCACCAACGGCAGGAGATCAGGGCCCCCGATGGGGTGGATTCAGCATTGTTTGCTCCCAGGCGAAGAGGAAGGTCCCTTCAGTGACGAACAGGAGCGAACAACTTTGAAATGTGGAGTTTAATCCTCTCATCTCCAGGCCAGTGATACACCCTTTTCACTCAATCCACAAAAAAATCAGGCCTCAATGCCGAACAAAAATTAACTAGTAAAGTTTCAGTGAGAACAGTAAAGCAATCTATGAAAAGCATACAGTCCAGATGAGTTTCTGAAGATCCCTCTGAAAATGAGATCCCGAACTAAAGAAACAGCAGGGATAGACACAGAGTGTCTCTTAAAGTTAGACGACAAATCAAAATCAAGACAAAACACCGACTGAGGTAAGTAAAAATTATAATCCAGCAGCATCATTACTTGACCAAATAGCTATCATCTATTTTTAATCCCTGTAATCATCCAAATGAGAACAGCAGGGAAAACTGTGTATCTTTTCTCCAGACAGAGACATGTAGCTTTAAGAAAACCAAACCCACCAAATTCCCATCTTATCAAACAGATAAACCGGAAGAGGGATCAAGATCCGAAGGGATTAATGACTGTAATCTTCAGACTGAAGACCTCCTGGAGGTTATTTAATATATGATGCAATTTTTTGCAAAAGAACATTTTAAACGATGACTATACACCGTAATTCAAAGCCAAATACACCTACTCAAGGCACTCCCAAAATTCCGTGTATTTCAGCCTCCCCCAAATAAACTCTCTGTTAGAGGCTGGGACACAGGCGCTCAGACTTAGCCGACTTCCTGTGACGCCGGACAGGACACCACCCCTTGTTCTGCACCCAGAAACTGTATTAAGGGAAATGTCAACCCAGCTCGCGAGAGCACAGATGTTATAAGTAAAACATGATTACGCAGAAATACAAGGAAGACGAAAAAGTCGAAGCTTCCATCAGACACTCTGGTCCTTAACTCTTTAGAAACCATGCAACCGAACTTTCTGGAAAGAAAAAGAACTTTCACTTTAGAACGTACGTGTTCCAAGAGCTCCATACGTGCCCCACCAGCACGAGGAGAACTCTCCCGGCTACAACTGGTTGAAAGAACGAAAGTGCCCCCGTGAAGAAGGTCCTCGCCTGGTTTAAGGCCGGCAGAGGTGAGCAAGCAGCCCAGGCCTGGTGGCTTGGCAGAAAGGTAACCTCGCCGCAGGCTAGAGTCAGACCGACTAGAGTCTAAGCCTGTAAGCACGAGGAAGTCGTAGAAATATTTATCTGAAAACCCTCCGGAGAGCCCAACGAAGGCAGGTCATCAATCACGCCAAGTGCGTGGACCTCATCCGGGCGGCGTGCCACCTAAGTGCTGAGTACCTGGCGGTCAGAGCCCACCCAAGTCCGGGCTTAGATCTGGGGGAGGCGGGAGGCGGTGCTGCGGCCCACAGGAGACGAGGACGAGCCTCTGTGGACGGGGCGGCGGGAAGTGCTGGGGGAGGAGGGCAGCCACATGGCCCCACAGGCTAAGTTAGGACAGAAAACAGCCAGAGCTGCCGGCTCAACACATTTTCCTCTGTGTTCCCGTTATTCACACCATCTCGTTCACAAAGAATTTCAGTTTGGGTCTTAGAGGCACTGGGGTCTGCGAATCTGGCTTCCTTCTTTGATCAAACTCTCTCAAAAGGGAAAGAGTCCTGTCCCAGGGGAACTCATTGCCGTGACTTCATGGGCGTTTAACAGGCTTGAGGCGGCGAACGCCACACCCACTCGCTGTGAGAGACTGAGACACAGCCTGCGGGAAGGCTGAAATCCGAGTTTCCCCACCCGCCAGCCTCACCCTTGCTCTCCCTCAGTAAACCTGACCTCTGAGTGTAACTGACTTGGCCGCACTCCCTGGGTGTGGATTCTCCTCCTTCAAAAGCATTTTCCAGCCTGCCAAATTCTTGAGAGTTTCCTCCACTCCGCAGGCGCGGGGAGCTGCAAAGTTAAATCTGGCTTTCAGATTTTTTCCTTCCCAGTCCTAACGGAAGAAATCAAGAAGCTCCGAGCAGAGGGGCCATGTCCCTCCAATCAGAGCTGGCTTTCCAGGGCAGTCAGGATGGGCAGCCCCAGCAGGAACTGGGGGCCAGACACAAGCTGCCAGGGCACAGCGACAGCCCTGTGCTCCCTGGGGACCACTGTGGAAAAGGGGCGGTTCCCTGGGAAGGCTGCCGCCCCAGGAGCCATGCTCCCCGCCTCTGCTCATTTAGCAAATAAGACAATAAATACAACAGTGGTCTGTGGTCCTCCTCAGGCCAACTGCACCCCAGGTGCACAGCCTGCTGCATTCGAACGGAAGCCAAGACTCACACATGGACCCTCCAACACACACAGCGGGTGGGGGTGGGGGGCGAGGCCGGATCACACGCCAACAATCCACGGGCCTGGGGACTGGACAGAACTCTTCACACTGGGTGACCAGGACACCACGTGCTCGGATCTACAGTTACCTCAATCATCCACAGTGACCGGTCACATCATGGGGGTGGGGGTGGGGGGACAGGGACACCCAGGACTCAGCTTCGGTGGCATGCAGAGAAAACGCGCGGCGCCATGGGGCTCGGACCCCCGCGCGGCTTCAGCGCAGGTCCACGCAGGCTCCAGGCAGGCGCAGAGCCCCGGTGCCACCCGCGGCCGAGACAATGCCTGGGCGCCCAGACTCGCGATGGCCGGGTCAGTCCTGGTCCCGGCAGCGACCCCGCGGCGTTGGCGCAGACCTGCCACACCCGGCCCGAGACCCCTGCCTGCTGGAACCTGCCTGGCTCCGCGGTTTCCCGGTCTGTCTGAGCCTGGACCAGGCCGCGATGTCCACCCGGTCCGGCTACCTCGCCCAGACCCGGACCCCCCGCAGGCCCAGGAGCCTCCTTTGGATCCAGGACCCTTGCCCGCCCGGCCCCACCCGCTGCCCAGCCCCGGACCCCGCCGGCCAGGACCCGCGCCCGGTCTCACCCGCTGCCCCGCCCCGGACCCCGCCGGCCAGGACCCGCGCCCGGTCTCACCCGCTGTCCAACCCCGGACCCCGCCGGCCAGGACCCCCGCCCGGCCCCACCCGCTGCCCAGCCCCGGACCCCGCCGGCCAGGACCCGCGCCCGGTCTCACCCGCTGTCCAACCCCGGCCCCGCCAGGCCCAGGAGCCACCCCCGGATCCGGGACCCTCGCCCGCCCGGCCCCACCCGCTGCCCCGCCCCGGACCCCGCCGGCCAGGACCCGCGCCCGGTCTCACCCGCTGTCCAGCCCCGGGACCCCTGCCCGCCCGCTGCGACCCCCGGCCGGCGCGGCCCCCGCCTCACCTCTGGCCGCCTGGGCGCGATCAGTCCTCCCCGGCGGCCCCCGGGCAGCGGAGCGGAGCCGAAGAGCAACAATGGAGCCGGGGCGGGGCCGCTCGGCAGCCTCAGCCCGTCTCGCTCCGGCTCGGGCTCGGGCTCGGGCTTGGGATCCGCGCGGAGCTCCGCGGGCACCAGGCTGCGGCCGGGCCGACACGGCGCACGCGCACTGGGCCCCGCCCCCGCGTAGGGCCCGCCCCCAGACCAATCGGGAGGGAGCCGCGCGGAGGGGGCGGGGCCCGGAGAAACAAAGGGAGGCGGGGCGGGGCGGGGCGGGGCGCGGCGCGCCGGCCCGCCGGCCCGGCTGCGGGGTCGGGACGCAGGCCCAGAGGAGCCTCTGGGGCAGGCCCTGCAGAACGTCTCGGAATCCGGTCAGCAGGCCGTGCCGTTCCCGCTGTAGGGAAGACAGCGGGAAAGGGCCTGCTTCGCAGAAAGGGAAACTGAGGCCCGGGAGCGCGATCCCCTGCCACCCGCAGTCACGAAGTCACCTCATCCCATCATCGCTCCTCTTTTATTCGCTTGACAAACGTTTTTTGCAGCACAGGATGACTGTTGGGGGGGAGAACCAAACTTAACTTGGCCGTCCCTCTAGAAACTCCTGCCAAGCTAGACTAGAGATTCCTCAAGGTCACTGTAAAGGACAAAGGAACCAGGAGCCCAGGAACCGCTTCCCTTTCCTGCTGCACAGCTTTTGTGGTGCTGTGTCCCCCTCGAAGTACCCTCCTGTCCCCACCTGTCATCCCCGAATATCCAAGTCCCAAATATCTCTGAAACCCTGTCCTGTCTCATTTCATCTTTCTGTATCATGTGACCCACATTATGGGTTTTTCACTGGCTACGCTCATGCAGGTCTGACCTCCAGCCCCTTCTCCGCCCAACCTCGGGGTGGTCAGGGGCTCAGGGCCGATCCCCTCAGCTGGAGGGACGCTCTCCGCGGAGACTCCAGCTACCCCAGGCCTTCACACCACCCACCACGGGCAGCAGCAGAGCCAGAGCCTGTGCAACCTGACCTTCCCCGGACTCTCACCCTCAGTGCCCGCCCGGGAGGTGTCGCAAACTGCTCTGCCTTACTCAGCGCCTCCCTACCTGCTCCTCCACATTCTTCTGCTTCTTCCTTCCTGGCCTCTATGCACAGGGCACATTCTTCCCTCACCCGCACCTGCTGCCCATCGCTGCCCTTGCGGCCTTAGCTGCAGGGTCTGTGAGGGGCCCCCCGGTGAAACATGACCGCGCTTGGGCTCATTCCTCTGACTTACTTCTGGCGCCCTGATGGCACCCAGGGCGTCTGGGGGAAGAGGGGCCAAATGCACAAGGTGCTGACGCTGGCAGGGCAGACCCCTCCCTACACACACGCGCGCACACACACACACTGAAAGCCTCACTCTGCTCTGACCTGCCCGTTCGCTGCGTGGACACGCGCTGCTCCCTGCAGGCAGGCCCAGTGTGGTTTGGGACCTCAGCGGGTGAGTAGCTCCTCCTCTGCGCTGCCTGACACACCCTCCCAGGGCCTGGCCAACTCCTACTGAGCCTTCGGTCTCATCCGAAATGGACCATCCCCAGGAAGTCCTGGCGGCCACCTCTGCACTGAGTGCAACTGTGGCAGACACACCCTAAGGGGACCCGGTGTCACACTGTATGACCCTCTCCCTGCCTGGAGCGCCGGTGGAACCTGCAACGGCTTCTAGAGCATGGCTGGGGTGGACAGTGCTAGGGACCGAGCCAGGGGCTCCGCGGCCGGTTCAGGGGTCGCCCACTGCCCTGCCCCGCTGCGGGGAAGCCCCAGCCCAGGCCCTTGCCTGCCGCAGCCGTGAAGAGCTGGGCTCGTCATGCAGCCTGGAGGAGGGAAGTTCTGCCAACATCCAAATAAGCCTGAGGGCAACTCCTCCTCCGTCTCAGGTGAGGACCCAGCCCCAAGGGGTGTGGAGCTGCTGTGCCCTGGGCAGAGGCCCAGCTAAATTGTGCCAAGGGGCCTCCCCAGGAACGGAGAGCTCGTGCTGTTTGATGCTGCAGCTGTCGTTTGGGCACAGCCACACGGAGCGCGCTAGGGAGGCCCCTCCCCGTGCGCATGTCGCAGGCAGTCTTTCTGGCGGCCGTCACACGCGCTCTCTCCTCTCTCTGGCCGCCATGGAGAAAGCCAAGGGACCAGGAGGGGCTCGCCCATGTGGTGCTCCCAACACCCGCAGTGTGTCCCCGACTCGGGCGTGGCGGCCGACCGTCAGCTGGGCGCGACCCTGCTCTCAGTCCCGGCTCCTTCTCCCTGGGCAGGGGCCTGTGGAGGCCAGCGTGGTGCTGCTCACTGTCCCTTGTGGCCTGAGAGGCCATGTGCCACTGTCCTGACCATGGAGACGGAGCTGTGTGCACGGAGGTTTCTAACAATGGTCCCCTGGGGCGCATTCGGACCAACGGGGAGAGCTGATCATTCGTGGGCCAGGAATTTTGCAACCACAGAGTCATTATAACTATAAAATTCCAATTAAATGTTACATTAAAGTGAATCCTTAAAATCCCTGCTTTCTAATTCTGTCACTACAGTTTGCTATTATCCACCATAGGCGCTTGTCAGAGATGATACACTGTGACAGTGTCCCCTGCTGAGATACACTGTGACGGTGTCCCCTGCTGAGATACACTGTGACGGTGTCCCCGGGTGAGACACACTGTGACAACGGTGTCCCCGGGTGAGACGCACTGTGACAACAGTGTCCCCGGGTGAGACGCACTGTGACAAAAGTGTCCCCGGGTGAGACGCACTGTGACAACAGTGTCCCCGGGTGAGACGCACTGTGACAAAAGTGTCCCCGGGTGAGACGCACTGTGATGTCTGCCGCCGGCTCTACCAGCCCTGTCGTGTGCTGCTGTCTCTGGAAGTCAGATGTCGAAGGAGAATTTTTAGACTGGCCACGTATCGGGAATGCTTCCCCTCCCTCCCGCCCTCCCAGCAACGGAAGATGCACCAGCTCAGCGTGGTTTCGAGGGACAATGTGCTGTCGGGGAGAAGGAGCGGCATCGCTATGCCTGCCTGCTCTCAGCACCGGGGGTCACTGTCCCCGGAGCCTCGCTGCAGCCGGAGCAGCTGTCTCGCGACCCTGAGGAAAGTCACAATCAGATTCTCGCTCTTGCATCCCAAGCCACGGCATCTAGACCAGCCATCAAGTACCTCCTGGTTCTCCTCAGGTAGAAAAAGCAATTCCCTTGTTTTTTCAAACCCCCGTGGTCTGTGTTTCTGTTGCGTAAACAGTTCCCAGCTAAAGCAGCGAGACATTCAACAAATACGTGTCCAATTAATCAGCTCAGCCTGATGCCCCTTCCCCAGCAGCCAGCATCCTCTTTGGGCAAGAAGCTCGCCACCTGACGAAATCGTCCAGACATGGTTCACACTCTGATTAGCAGAAGGTGTTTCCTTGTAAGACCCTGACATGTGGGGGCCTCTTGAAAGCGCAGAAAAGAAGGCCAGCCCCTCTCTGCCACCGCGGCCCTCCTGACGTGGCGCATGTGTGCTGGGGAGAGTAAATCAGAGGCTTGTGATCCAAGGCTTGAACCCATCGTAGGAAGTCTGACCTAGTCTGGGACTGGGACGCACGGTTGGTGAGTTAGTGACCTGACCTGACCCAGGCTCCCCAGTAACGTGACTCCTGAGGGAAAGAGTAATCACAAGCCGGTTCCAGGCCAAGGCACGGCACCTGTGACCCACCTTCCTAGATCCCGGGGCCTAGAACAGGGTCACCTATGGCACCCGGGCACCTGCGGGAAATCCAGGCCCAGTTGAGGGCGATGTCGGTTCCCCGGCTGCGAAGGGCCGGGGCGGTCACCTGTGGCACCAGTCACGCACCCCGGCTGTGGGTGGGTGGACAGAGGGACAAGTGGCCACCTGCTCTGCGAGAACGAACAGGCAGCTCTTTTGGAGCGCCGAGCGGGGAGGTGAAGGGGATGGAGTGGCGACGGGGCGGCAAGCAGACAAGAGAACGGGGATGTTGGGGCACCGGCTGGGAAGAGCCTCGTGCGGACCTGGGCACCTCTCAGAAGCGGGTGCACAGAGAACCGCCACCTCCTCTAACCCCAGATACAGGACGCTCCACTCTGGCTTCGTCACCCCCTCCAACACACGTCACGTCCCGTGAGCAGTATTTGTGGGGGTCTTGGTCCGTAAAATGAGGGCCAGGTCCTGAGACAATATGGAATTGAGAGGAGGGCCTCGTGCTGAGGGTGAAACACTTGAACACTCAGTGTTAGGACCAAGCTGATCTGCAGTTTGCACACTTTTGCCTGATGAACAGATGAAACCGGTTCAATGTGCCGCCAACTGTGTTTTACCGCTGGAGACGTTTTCAGTCAGGCTGTACTCGCGCAGGCCTCTGAGAAGCCAGCCCACACTGGCAGCGTAGGTGTGGGCACCGGGCGCCCTGTCCCCTGCCCTGAAGACCCGTCCCTGCCGCCGGCTCGCTCGGCTCCCCGGAGCTCGGCCCTCTGCACCGGGCCCGTGTGCCATCGCTGGCCGGCGACACGCGCTCCGCCCTGGTCCTCTCGCTTCCTCCGGCCCGTCTGGACACCCTCTCGAGATTCCACGCGGGGTCTGGCTGGTCTCTGGGGCCCTCGCACCTGCCACCGCCCTGACCTGGCAGCGATGCGCCCTGAGCTCTTCACTCGCACGCGCACCCACACGCGCACATGACCAGGGAGATGGGCCACACGTCATTAGAAGATGATCGCGACAAAAACCCGGGGCAAAGGGAGCTCCCCGGCGTTCTGTGCTGAAACGGGGCACAGGGGCCGTCGGTCAGCGCTGCTGGATCAGGCCTCCGCGTGGGGGAGGCGGGGGAGCCCCAAGCCCGGGAGGACACTGGGCTTCACGCAGCGCGTCCCGGGCGCACCAGCACCGCCACCCACCGGCGCCGGCCACGGGAGGTCACCGGTTCCTCCCCAGCGTCCCCACTCGTCAGACAGGGTGGCTGTGTGCGTTAAGGCTGATGATAAGCCAGCTAAACAGCTGGCACCACACCTGACCTCGGTCCATTCTCGAGCCTGGCAGCCAGCCTTTGGCTGGAATCCCAGGTCTGCCGCTTTCGAGGTGTGCGCGCTGGGACCATTTCTCCAGCTTCTCTGAGACGCGACCTTCTCACAGCCTCGGTGTTGTCCCACCCGAGGGGGCAGGCCCAGGAGCCTTCTCGGCTGAGGGCCGCTCCACGTCCGCCCCGTGCGGCTGGAGCAAGGCCCTGTGCCCGAGACACAGATGGGTGCATCCGAGGCCTGCGGAGCGCCAGGGGTCCCCCTGCAGGGCGTCCAGTCCTGTGAGCTGCTGTGGAGAGTCCTGACCAAGGACAGGCCAGGCACAGGCACCCAGCTGGCCCTCTGTGCCTCCTGGAGACACCAAGACCCTGGCCTGGGCCTGAAACGCTTTCCTCGCCGGCCTCCCCGGGCTGACGCCCGCACCCACTGGCCTCAGCTCCTGGGGTCCTTGGTGAAGGAATCCTTCCCGACACCCTGCCCGCTCACCATGAGGGCCATCCCGTTCCAGCACCCACTGCCCTGAGTGCCACTGACTGTTTGTGTGACCACCTTGTACCAGTCAGCTCAGGCTGCCTGACGAACGGCACCGTCTGGGGCTTGCACGACAGGTGCGTTCGTCCCCGCACGAGGTTGGACGTCCCAAGGTCAGGCTGTGGCAGACTCCACTCCTGGCGAGGGTTCTCCCGGGGTGTGGGTGAGGGAAGAGAGAGGTCTCCCTGGCCTCCTGCCAGGCACCCGCTCTGTCACATCAGGGCCACACACGGACCCCACCTGTTGACTCACGTCTTCATAGACCCCAAACGCAGTCACCGGGGCTTGGTGGCCCAGGACGTGGATTTGAGGGGACATAATTCGGTCCATAGCGCCTCGGTCTCATCAGCACGTCGTTCAACAGTGACTCGCCGATGAACTGGGTTACCTGGGTGGAAGGAAGGTGGCAGCAATGTGGGTGGCAGTTGCCTCCTGGAGGCTAAGCAGCGAAGATGGCCTCTGGGCCAGGTACTGACGGTGAGCAGCAGTTTGCCGAAAGCAGCCTCCATGCAGGGGATGTGCCCTTGCAAAGGGCAGTGTTCAGGGAGGGGGGCGGGAGAAGATCCTTCCTCCTCGAGAAACGGGGAGCAGGTGGGGACTGGGGGAGGGGTGGCCGGCGATGTCGGGGAGTCGGGGACCAGCCCGCGGAGGCCCCCGGGGGCTCCGGCACGATGGGCGGACAAGCCTGCTGTCAGAGGACTCTGAGCACAGATGGCAGGGGGCGGGGACACTTGTCCATGTGTGATGAATAACGGGGCGGAGGACAGTTCATGGGCCCAGCATCCAGGCAGGAGGAGACGCCTCTGTTATTCATGAATATTCATGAACCCTGCTCAGTAATCGGCTGTGGCCTCCCGCAGCCACCAGGGAGGTGTTGACGTCTTTCCATTTCCTTTGTTAGAAATGTCCTCTCAGCCCGGAGACTGTGCTGGTGGCCCGACCCCGGTTCCTCTCAGCCTGGAAGATGGGAGCTCGGAAATGGGGGACAAGGAGTGTGGGGACAGAAACCACGGCTTATGGAATGCCCTGCGGTCACCTACGGAACAGACAGTCTTCTCCTCCGAAGGGTCAGCCTGGGAACCAAGCAGAGGGGTGACCTGTCCAGGGAAAATGGGTGGGCAGGGCCTCCAGAGGGGCAGAGGAAGATGCGAGAGGAAGGAGGGCAGCAGGGTCCCAGCGGGGCCTCGAGGCCAGGAGCCTGCCTGCCCCGGACCTGCGGGCTGAAGGGCCTTCTGGGGCTCCCGGAACAAGGTGACTAAAGCAGCCGCAACGCCCAGGCACAGGGGCACAGGGGGAGTGCACGCGTCTGCAGGGGCAGCCTCCCAGGTGACCGAGCCCTGCTCCCGCTGCACAGGACTCTCCGGCTGGTAGGTCTGGTCACTGGGTGACCATGTCAGGCTCACAGACTGCAGGCCAGCACGTGGAGACGGGGCCTCGTCTCAGAACCCAGTGCAGACTCCGAGCCAGACATTTCCAGCTGGGAAACCCCGGGTATTATTTCACTTCTCTGGGTCTCAGTTTCCCCAGTGTGAGGAGGAGCATGTGGAAGGGTGCTGTGCTCTGAACAGAGCAGCAGAGAGGTGACACTGGCGCTCATGACCCGGTGGTGTGGGCAGTCCCCGCTGGTCCAGGCTAGGCCTCCTCGTTAGTTCTGAGATGTCGGGGGCTCCAGAATGGTCCCGAACCACCAGCAGGGCTCAGCCCCTCGGGGCGTCTGCCTTGCTTGATCCCCTCGCTGCCTCACCCCCCCACCTGCCCCCTGGGGTGTGTCTGGGGTTCCTCTGGGCCCTTCTGAGGGCAGTCACAACCTTCTTTGTCCCCCAGCCTGACCGGGTCGGTCATTGCCCTGCCCTGCCTGTCTCTCTGGCCCGGCCCTGGCGCCCGCTGAGCGCCCCGGATGGGCGGCGGCCCCAGTCCTCAGGCGCTGCCCCCAGGGGTGTCCCGCATCACCGCTGCTGCCTGCACCCCCTGCTCGGGCCTGGCCCGCTCTGCACACACGCCCCGCGTCCCAACTCGGCGGAGGGCCCGGCTCATAGAGACGACACGGTAACAAGAAATGGCTTCACATGTTCACAAGTTATAATATATCATCCTTTATTTTTCCAGCCTCCCAGGACCCGAAGGGCATTGCACTAACGAGAAAGGGGGTCCAGCGGCTCAGGTGCAGGCTGCCACACAGAGGAAGCGCAGTGGGTGTTACAGAGCCCCCTTCCCGGGCCCAGCGGACAGGGAGGCCGGAGCGAGGACATGGCAAGTTAGGGACAGCTGGGCGACGCGGACTTGCGGGGACATTGCATGAGCACGCAGCAGGCTGCCCGTGGACAACCAGGGGACACGCGTGAGCCTCCCGTCAAGAGCCTCTGTAACAGGCGCCGCGGACCCACAGCTGCTTCCCGGCTCTCACCCTTCACGCCGGGGCCCGACCCCTGATCAGATGCAGCCACGACGCTCTGGGGGACCCGGTCAGAGCCCTGCGGGGGCCACCGCCAACCTGCGTGCCGTGTGAGGAGAGGAGGGCCCCCTGGGTCTCATGGGAGCGCACCCTGAAAGCGTCACAGGGCACTAGCATAGAGCGGGCTTCCTTTCTGGGGGCGCTGGCGGCTGGAGGCGTTTGGGAGACACTGAACACACTCAACCCGTGGGCGCCGCTGCCAGGGCCCCGACAGAGAGAAAGCAGACAGAACACAAACAGGGTCCCTGCGCGGGACACAGCAGGTGTCCACACGCACAGGTGCAGACGAGGGGAGACGCTTCCCGCGGGAGAGACCTCACTGTAAATGCTGTGCGTGCCTTCTGTTTCTGCAGGCTAAGCTTTAATAAAATAAAGACTTTCATGTACTGTAAAGATATCATTTAGGCATCTAGGAGATGGTTTGGAAGAAAAACTCAGTGCGTGAGGGGCACTGGTGGAGGGACCCCAAAAGGCTAACATCTGCCCCCAAAAGAGCCTGTCGCCCACAGCCCTGGAGCTCGGGCGCCCCGCAGGCTGCCCCTCCCAGGCCTTCAGGCACAGGAGTGGACGCTGACCGCGGACATGCCCGCAGTGCCCGTCTGGGCCGGAGGGCGGACGGGCGTGTCTACCCCCGCGGTCAAGGACAGGCCTCAAATCAAGCCCCGTCACCTCGGCCCCAACACCTGGCTCCCCGCTGGGGGCACCACACAGAGGCCGGGAGGTCGGCTGAGTCCCAAAGTCCCTCCGACCCCCCAGACACTGCGCAGCCTCCCGAAGCCAAGCGAGAGCAGGGACAGGCGGGCAAAGCGAGGCGTCGGAACCTAAGCGGCAGGAACCAGGCGGCGCCTGCGCAGCGGCAGGCCCAGCCCCGGAGCAGGGGGCCCTGCGGGGCGGGCGTCCTCCTGGCCCCAGGTCAGAAGAGCAGGGCTTTCTTCTTGAGGTCGTTCCGCTTCCAGAGGGCCAGGCGCTCGAACTCCTCCACACTCATGCCGAACGCGTCCCGGAAGTCCTCCGGCGACAGGTGTCTCTTCGAGGAGAGGAGAAAGCAGAGGGCTGGTTAGCACGCCCGTGGCTCCTGCCCCGCGAGGCCGCCTGACGTCGGAAGGGCTCGAGCTGTGCGCTCAGGCGCGGGCTGGGAGGCTTGGCTGTGCGAACCTGAGTTACAAATTAACGTTTGTGAAAGATGCCGGGTTTCCCCGGCTTCGCGAGGAGACAGGACCGCAGGTTGTGGCGACAACCAAGACAGAAACGGACGGGGAGCCATTTGCTAAACTACCAGACTCACACGTCAGTCGCTAACATTCGTCTTTCACACACATCGCCGCACCTGCGGGTGCGCTTGGAGCCTGCGGGTGACTGCAGGGGGACACCAGGCTCCCTCAGCCGTTGCTGAGTCACCGCCGCTCCTCCTGATTGGACCTGGGCCGGGAGTCCTCAAAACACAGGCACAGACACCCAGACGCCGCGCCCCACGCAGAGACAGACGCACAGGCCCATGCACACACAGAGACGCACAGACACGCACACACGCACACAAAGACGTGTGGACACGCATAGAGACACACACGGACA
>RJWH01007677.1:5284-37860 GCA_004363575.1 Solenodon paradoxus | reverse complement strand
TCCCTCCCTTCCTGCCCTCCCTTCCTTCTCCTCTTCCTCACATTCTTCTTACCTCCCTCCCTTCCTTCCTTCCTCTCTTCCTTTCCTCCCTCCCTTCCTTTCTTCCTTTCTTTCTTCCATCCTTCCATCCTTCCTACCTTATTATCTCTTTTTTTTCTCTCTCTCTAACTTTCCCCTCCCTCCCTCCTCTCTTTCCCTCCCTCCCCTCTTCCCCTCCCTCCCCACCTCCTTCCTTACTGAAAGCAAGAAGGCAGGCAGGAAGGAGGAAGGAAGACGTATTTTTATTTATTTTATTTAGTTCTTCTTGGTTGTTCTCCCTGACCCTGGGATGCAAATTCAGCTCCTTGGAATGTGTGTGGACTGTGTCCAGTGGACTTAACTGTGAAGCCACCTCAGCGCTCCTAGAGGCATCTTTCAAGACATATTTTGGACATCAGGTTCTTAGTCTTCTCCTAGGAAGCTGTCTTTTGTTGAATCCCTCCAGAAGCAACTTCAGTTAAAAATTCAGGGCAAATAGTTGATCCTGGTTGGCGACAGCTCCACAAAGAGAAGGAAGACCTGTGAGGTGTGTTCAAGAGCAGGTCACCACTTAGGGCCCACTGGGGACCTCAGGAGACAGCATGGAGGAACTCAGTGTTGTCAATTCAAGGAGCAAAGTGGCGGGAGTGGCAGGCCTGGGGGAGTATTAGTTCAGTCCACACACATCCCAAGGTCCTGAATTTGCATCCCAGAGTCAGGGAACCACCAAGATGGATAACTTAATAAAATAAATAGATGCTCCTCCCTCCTCTCTCCTCCTGCCTTCCCGCTTGCTTTCATCCTGCCTGCACCTTTCCTTAAAAAACTAAGTGGTTGGGGCATCACCTTTCCCTGTTTGGCCTTGGACCGCTTGCTCCAGGCCGATGGCCCTCACGCAGCACGTCTGTCCTGCTCCCCACATAGGCTGAGCGAATGTCTTTAGGCATCGAGTCACAGGAGTCGCTTTAGGAGCCCACTGGGGTCACTGCATTGCATCAGGGAGTTCTTACGGGGTCCGAGTGGCACTGAGAGAGTGTGGCAGAGACTCACAGGGACTGGACAACTGGGCTTCAAGTGATGACCGATATGGTAACGTTTTGTTTTGTTTTAAATTCTTTCACTATTTTTTTAGTTTGCGTTGTGATAGGCTTTTCAGGATATTCCAGTCACACCTCAATCTACATGCCCCTCACACAACATCCCACCAGATTCCTAGTGTCCATCACCACCAGCCTGTGACTCTTTCTCTCCTGGTGCCCTGCCTCCCACACAGCGCTGAGGTGACCACAGTCTTGCATCTTGTGAATTTTATTGTGTTTTGTCAGCTGGCTCTGTTTAGTTTCTTTATATTCCACATAGGAGTGAAACCATCCCAGTTTCTTTTTCTTTCTGGCTTATTTCTCTTTACATGATCCCCTCCAGTTCCAGCCAGGTTGTGGCAAAAGGCACAGTTTGATAGATTTTAGCAGCTGTGTAGACTAACATTGAATTTCTAGACCCCAGCTTCTAGTCCTTTTGATCTAGGCCATTCTCACTGGTGTGAGGTTCTATCTCATTGTAGTTTTCATTTGCATTTCTCTGATGATGAATGATGTAGAACACTTTCCAGGTGTCTTTCGGCCACCTGTGTGTCATCTTTAGATATGTGTCTGATGCCTGAGGGACTTAATGTTCTGCTATGGTGAGGAGCACAGGCTTCGGTTCCAGACAGAACACTGTTCAGGTGTTCACACTGCTCATCGGTAAGAATATGAACTGGAAAAATTATGATGTCTGAGTTCTTGTCTTTCTCTTCTGTAAAATGACCATTGTAGGGGGTTCTGGTGAGAATGAAAGAGAAAGGCATGTCAGGTGATTTGCCATTGACCGTCATCGTCATCAGCATCCCACATGGAGGCAGCACTCTCAGAAAGATGGCATCCAGGGTACACTCAGCAACCTAGGGACCTTGCTCTTTCATCAGAGTCTTTTAATTCCTTTCATTTTGTCCCGCTCCCTGCACCAAATTCTGGTCAACTCTGTGGTCATTACAGAGAAAGCTCAAGGCAATTCTTCCTCCTTCCTGTGGCAACTGTTTTCCGAAGCCCTGGTCCTCAGTAGCTTCTGTCTCAGGTACTGCTCTCTTACTCGTCTTCAGAAGCTGGATTCTCATCACCTTGACCATGCTTCTGGCACATTCAATGTAGTCAGCATGTATTCTGTAGCAGAAATAGAGAAAGTCAAAGCAGCAGAAGCCCGAGGTAATAACAGAGAGTAGCAGTAAGTGTTAACAGTAGCTCAGTGATTTGACAATTTTAACAGTAACAGAAGAATAGTAGTAACAGCTGTGGTGCTAGGTGGTCTCAGTGGGTACAATGTTAGCCTATCAAATATGAATTAATAACAGCAGCCTTGATTGCCAATAGCGGTGTTAGTAGTGATCATGACAGTAGATGGTAGCAGCGATCGTTGTGGTTGCACTAAGTGGTGGTGGTGGTGACACCTCCTTCAGAACCAGGAGGCATGCTGCTGGGTGTATTTTAATCAACATCCTGAGATATGGTCACTGCGCTTAAGAGGAGAGAATGGACATAGAGCAAGACTGAGTGGCAGATTGATTGAGCGAGAGAATCCGAGTGAGAGTTTGCCGTATGTCCCTCAGGCTCTTAAGCCCAGTGAAGTGTGTGCTCCACCACTTCAGAGAAGACTGACACCTGTGTGCACCCATCCGTGGACATAGTCATGAATTTGTGCTCCTCCAGCAATATTCATGGAGCACCTACTGTATGTCAGACGATTGGACACTCATAGCTCTTACCAAGCAGATGGAGTGAGATGGTACAGTCCGCATACAATGTGATAAGGAATATTGAGGTGGCCTCATGGTTTCGTTCCCTGGGCACAGCCCACATCCATCCCGAGGACCTGGGTTCAAGATCTGGGGCTAGAGGGAACAACCAAGATGAACAACTAAAATAAAATAAATGAAATTCTTCTTCCTCTTCTCTCTTTCTGCCTGCCTCTTCAACTTCATTCCTGCCTGTACTTTTTGTTTAAAAAAAAAAAAAGGGAATTATTGAGAAGAGAGAGATGAATTCTATTATGGATTTATGAAGATAGATTTGACCTGGGGTTTGAGGAAGGGCAGAAGGTAAGGAATTTGATGAGAAATGAGTATGTCAGGCAGAGAAAACAGCTTGAACAAAGAGACTCACACTGGAGAGTCCCAAACACATTTGGCAACAGGGAGTAGTCAAAAATTCATAGAGGAGTTTCAGCCCAAGATAGGGGGATGCCCATCACAATTTATGTTCCTTCCAGAAGCAACCCAGTACATTCTAGGCAGCAGTTACAGAGATATTTCTCACCCTTCCCTCCTCAGAAGGGGGGAAAAAAACAAGCTATTGCTTGTCCAATAAATGATTATTATTTTGTCCAACTTGTGCGTCCATCCTACAATTCACAGGACTACCTACTGGAGAGACGGAGAGGTCAGATACTACTGTCTCAGCTGCACCTCTGAAGAGCATGTCCACAGAGACAGTGGCCACTAAGGTCTCTACTCCCTCTGTGGGAACACTGACTGTCCCCTGGACATCAGATGAAACATCCAGCACAAATAAACCAGGAATGATGATCACACCCCCAGAGGTTTCTCCTGGTGTTGAAGTGATGACAACCTCACTGGCCACCAGACCTGGGGAAGAGACCAACATAGCACTTCCCGGGACAACCCCCCCATCAGAGACTACACGCTCATCGGTCCCTAATTCTGGGGCAGAAACTAGTGCAGCTGTTCAAACTCTGACTGTTTCCTCTGGTGAGCTAGAGGCTTCAACCTCATGGGTCACCCATCCTCCTGAGACCAACTCAACAGTTGCCAGGACAACCTTGAATGAGTCCCATACAGAATCAGACAGCACCAGTTCTGAGAAAGACGTCAGTTTGGCCATTTTAACTCCAGCAGTCTCCCCTGGTATACCTGGGACAGTCAGCTCGCTGGTGACCAGTCCTGGGGTAGACACAAGTGTGGTTATTCCAATTCAGACCGATTCCCCCCGTGAACCAGATACCACAGCAACCTGGGTCACCCGTCCTGGGCCACAGAACATTTTATCCATTCCAACTCCAACTTCTTCTGCTAGTGTTCCAAGCCCGTTGACCTCACTGGACACTAGTTCTGAGGCAGAGACCAGTTTAGCTGTTCAAACCCTGACTGTTTCTCCTGGTGTGTCAGATGCAACAATCGCATCGGTTATCCATCCTGAGACACAGACCAGCTCAGCTGTTCCAACTCTAACTGATTCCTCTGGTGTATCGGGGATGGCAAGCTCCCTGGTCACCAGTTCTGAGGCAGAGACTCGTTCAGCTTTTCCAACTTCAGCTGATTTTCCACATGAACCGGAGACAAGAGCTTCATGGATCACTCATCCTTGGCTAGAAGCCAGTTCCGTGGCTCCAACTTTGATCGTCTCCACTGATAACCCAGATACTACAGCCTCATGGATCACCATTTCTGCAGAGACAAGCACACCTGTTTCCAGAGCAACTCCCAAATTTCCCCATGGTGAAGTAGACTCCGCATCTTCAACGGATAGCAGTCCTGAAGCAGAAACCAGTTCCATTGTTCCAACCTTGGTTATCTCCTCTGGTGACCCAGATGCAACAGCCTCGCGGCCCACTGATTCTGATGAGACCAGCACACTTGTTGCCAGTACAACTCCAGACTTTTCTCATGGTGACATGGAAACCACAGCTTCAACAGCCAGCGGTCCTGAGGCAGTAAACATCTCAGCTGTTCCAGCTACAACTGTTTTGCCCGGTGTGCCAGGAGTGATAACCTCATTGGTCACCAGTTCTGGGTCAGAGACCAGTACAACTTTTCCATCTCTGACTGATTCCCCACAGGAACCAGAGACTACAACCTCATGGGTCCTCCATTCTGAGACAGAAGCCACTTCAGCCATTCCACCGATGACTCTCTCAACTGAGATATCCAGGGTGGTGACCTCACTGGTCTTAAATTCTGAGACAGACACTGGTACTTTTTCAACTCTAACTGAATCCATGTATGAATCAGATACAACAGCCGCTTTGTTCATTCATCCTACAGACTCCAGCCAGTCTAGTCCCAGGACCAGCCCAAGTGTTTCCCACAGTGAATCGGAGAGTGCACCCTCAATGGCTATCAGCCTTGGGACAGAAAGCAGTTCAGCCATTCCAACTACATCTATCTCCCTGGATGTACCAGATATGGTGACTTCATGGGACTCTAGTCCTGGGACAGATGCTAGTATAGTTATTCCAACAGTGACTCTTTCTCCTGGTGAACCAGCAGTCACATCCTCCTCGGTCACCCATTCTGGGGCACAGAGCAGCTCAGCCATTCCAACTCTAGATGATTCTCCTGGTGTATCAGGTGTAGGAATCTCATTGGCTACCAGTTCCAGTGCAGAGACCAGTTCAACTTTTCCAACTCTGACTGATTCCCCGTCAGCACGTGAGACGACAGACTCACAGGTCACCTATTCTGGGGTAAAAGTCAGTTCCATCGTTCCAACTTTGATTGTCTCCTCTGGTGAGCCAGATACTATAGCCTCATGGATCATCATTTCTGCAGAGACAAGCACATCTGTTTCCAGGATGGTTCCAAATTTGTCCTCTAGTGAACCAGGCACCACATCCTCACTAGTCACCAATCATAGGGTAGAAGTCAGTTCATCTGTTCCATCTACAACTATGTTACCAGAGGTGGTGACCTCATTGGTTATCAATTCTGGTGCAAAGACGAATACATTTTCAACTTCGACTGATTCCCCACCTGATCCGGAGACCACAGCCTCATGGGCCATCCATTCTGAGACAGAAGCCAGTTCAGTTGGTCCACCTCTGACTGTTTCCCCTGGTGAGTCAGATAGAACAGTTTCCTGGGTTACCCACTCTCCAGAGATGAGTCCAACAGTCCCCCAAACCATCCCCAGTGTTTCCCATAGTGAATCAGGCACCGTACTATCAACAGTCTCAAGTTCTGGAGCTAAAGCCAGTACAGCTACTCCAGCCACAACTGTCTCTCCCAATACAGAAGGGGTGGTGACTTCACAGGCCACTAGTTTCGGGACAGAGGTCAGTACAACTTTTCCAACTCCAACGAACTCTCCTGGTCACCTGGAGGCTACAGCCTCGTGGCTTACCCATTCCAGGACAGAAGTCAGTTCAGCTATTCCAACTCTGCCTGTCTCTCCTGGTGAACCAGATACAACAGTCTCATGGGAAACCTATTCTGCAGAGACTAGACCTACTATTTCTAGGACAATCCCTGTTGTTTCCCAGAGTGAATCAGAGAGGACCCTCCCAGTGACCACCAACCTTGGAGCAGAAGCTAGTTCAGTTGTTCCGACTCTGACTGTCTCCCCTGCTGTACCAGATATGGTGACCTCACAGGTCATTAGTTCTGAGACAGATGCCAGTATGTCTGATGTAACTCTGACTCTTTCTCCTGGTGAACCAGAGACCACAGCCTTCCTGGTTACTTGGCCTGGGGTGCAAATCAGTTCAACCATTCCGACTCCACCTGTGTCTCCTACTGTGACCTCAATGGTCGCCAGTTCTGAGGCAGAGGGCAGTGCACATTTTTCCACTCTGACAGATTTGTCACATGAAATAGAGACCACAGTTCCATGGGTTGACCGTTCTGGAACAGAAGTTAGTTTAGCTGTACCAACTCTGACTGTAGCCACTGGTGAGCCAGATACAACAGTTTCCTGGCTCACCCATCCTCCCGAGAGCAGCATGCCTGTTTCCAGCACAACTCAGAATTTTTCCCATCATGAATCAGACACTACAGTCTTAACAGGCACTCGTCCCGGGGCAGAAGCCAGTTCAGCCATTTCAAGTACTACTGTCTCCCTTGGCATCGCTACTTCTCCAGAAGAGATCAGGACAACTTTTCCAACTCAGACTGCTTCCCCACCTGAACCAGAGACCACAGCTTCACGGGTCATTCATTCTGAGACTGAAGCCAGTTCAGTTGTTCCAACTCTCACTGTTTTCCCCGGTCAGCTAGAAACCACAGTCTCTTGGGAGACTCCTGCTGCAGAGACTAGACCTACTATCTCCAGAACAACCCCTGTTATTTCCCACAGTCAATCAGAGAGGATACCCTTAATGACCACCAGCCATGGGACAAAAACTAGTTCAGCTCTTCCAGTGCTGACTGTCTCCCCGGTTGTGCCAGAGCTGGTGACCTTAAAAGTCACTGGTTCTGAGACACATGCTGATACGTCTGTTCCAGCTATGACTCTTTCTCCTGGTGAAGCAGAGACCACAGCCTTCCTGGTCACCCACCCCAATACAGAATCAAGTACGAATTATTCTGCTTCGACAGCAGCCTCACTCTCCATCCAGCCTGGGTTGGAGATGAGCACAGCTCTTGCAACTCAGGCTGTTTCCCTGGGGGTGCCAGAAACTACACCCACGGTCTCACATACTGTTTCTCCAGAAACAGCCTCCCTCTCCATCCAACCTGGGACAGAGACCAGCTCAAATCTTTCAACTTCAACTCCTGTCTTAACAAAGACCACCGCTAGCTCTGCGTCGGAGGTCAGTACAGCTGCCCTAACTCTGCCCGTTTCCCCTGGTGAAGTTCTCAGACCGGCCAGCACCCTTGCCACAACAGGTCGGCCTCAGACTGCAACCCCCTGGAGCACAGAAGCCTCAGCATCGGTAACGTCAGTTGGTTTTCCAGAATTTTCTAAGACTGTCCCAGTGGACGTCCTGACTTCTCTAGCATCAGAGACAACACCACCATCTGAAACTGGTCATGGAGAAGGATCAAGTCTGACCACTGTGCTGCAGACTACAACTCTTCAGACCACTAATGCAGGTGTCCTAGGTTCAAGTCCCACCATGGCGAAGACCACAGCCAACTTCGCTACACTGGCTGGAAGTCCCTTTGTGACTCTGACCACTCGTGAGATGTCCACCTTGGCTTCTGTGAGTGTGACTTCAGGAACAAGTAAGAATAACTTTTTTTATTCTGATGCTATATGTACTTGAATGCATATGAAATCTGCTGTTTTAACCATTTTGCATGTCGGCATCATTTAAATGCATTCAAACCTTCGTACCATTGCGTATTCACGTCCCGCTGTCATGCATTCATTGCTGCTGTCTGTTTCCAGAACTCTTTTTTTTTTTAAATCATCCCAAACAAGATCTATACATTCATCAGACAATGTAACTCCCCTCGCCCCTCCCTCTTCAGCCCCTGGTAACCTCCAAGCTGCTTTCTCTCTCTCTCAATGTTCCTATGATCAACATCTATATATCCGCATAAGTGAATCATGCAATAGATTCATCCTTTTTAAATCAGGCTTCTTTCACTTAGCATAATGCCTTCAAGTTTTACCCATGCTGTGGCGAGCGTCAGCAGCTCATTCCTGTTGACGGATGAATGACATTCCGTTGTAAGGATGGCTCCATGTTTTCTCTCTCTGTTCATCTCTTGGTGAACACTGGGGCTGCTGAGTCTTATCTTTTGATTATTTCGAATAATGCTGCTATGAACATATTTAAGCAGCTGTTTAAGTCCTGTCTTTGGGCTGTATACCTGGAAAAGGAATTGGTGCATTATTTAGTGCATTTCTTTCGTGGGACTGTGGTAACAAAATACTACCAACAGGGAGACTTAAGCAGTAGGAATTTATTGTCTCACTATTTGAGCGGTGGAGAAAGCACAGAATATGCACCTGGGAGCTAGCCCGTCTGGGAGGGTGGGGGCGAGGGAGCTGTGGTGTTGATGCACCTCGGTCATGGCTAACCCTCTAGGCTTGTCCGTTTCTCGGGGCTTGTCAGCTTCCAGGACAAAGAGATGCAGGGCTGCTCTGAGAAGAGCCCAGGGGAGGGAGCGGTTGCGGGACAGTTGGAGTTCTAGAACTGAAAGCTTTTCTCTTGGGAGCCCACATCGTCCTTGGGGAGGTGGGATGGCGTGTCACCTGAGTGGGAGGGTCTCGGACCGTGATGGCGACATGCATGTGATGTCTCAGGTGGGACACTGAGGCCAGGCCCCAATGACACTGGCATGAAAGCGTGTCCTCAGAACCTCCCCTCCCACCCTCAGCCCTAGACCCGAGTCCAGACTGACCTCATTGTATCATCATCTCACCCTCCACTCCAGCGACACTTCCATTCTTGATGTCTTTTACCGTCAACTTCACCGTCACTAACCTGCACTACATGGAGAACCCGGGCTCTGAGATATTCATGGCCACTGAGAAAGACCTGCAGCACCTGGTGAGCACCCCCTCCCCGCCCCCACGCCCCCTACAACCAATGCCTACCCTGCTGCAAGCCCTGCTGGCCGGGCCCCTCCTGCTTCTCACCTCCCTTCGTTCCTTCCTAGCTCCGGCCCCTGTTCGAGAACAGCAGTGTTGGTTCCCTCTTTGCTGACTGTAGGCTGGCATCGCTCAGGTGAGACCGCCTTCTCAAGCATCTCCAGAAACTCTGTTCTGTCCTTTCTCGCCCCCTGGCCTCCATCCCAGGCTGCAGCAGCCACTTAGGCCTTTGCTGAGAGGCAGTCGAGTACAGTGGATTCGAAGAAGCTGCGTCTGAACTCCTGTTCTCCCAGATGCTAGCCGTGCAGCTTCGGCAAAGTGACGTAACCTCTCTGTTCTTCCATCCCATTATCTATACAGTGGTGATGATGATAATAATACCTTCTTCATCATTCAGCAAAATGTCTGGTTCATGATGAGCACTCAGTCAATGAGATCCTTGACTCCCAACTGGCGCAGCATCTTGACCCACGGGGCCCCAGAATCCCTGCCACTCCTTGCCCCAGCTTGCTCCTGCCATTTTGGAGATAAAACTCCACACTGAAGCTCTGATGTGTGTTCCCAGAAAAGAAGCAAGGACTTTCCCAGAGGAAGAGTTACTGACACAGAGCGGGAAAGCCTTTGTTGAGCATTAGCGAGGTACTCAGCAATTTTGTCAATCTCAAGTGGACCCAAACTCTGTAGAAATGGGCTGTTTTCTCTCTACCGGCATCAATGGATTGTTCTCGGAGGCAAGTGGATCTTACGTCTCAGACCCTAGGGCTTCTCTGTGGGGTCTTTTCCTTCAGTCTACTCCAGTCATATCCTGTCAGAGAGGTGAGCTCTTGACCCACTTGGCTCCAGGAGGAGAGAATCCTGGAGGATCGTAAATCAAAATCGTGAGCTTCAGTGAGTTCCACCCACGACAGCTGCCCCATGTTTCCAGAAGATGAGAGAATCAGGAATAACAGTATCGCTCACGCTATCTACCACCCAGTCATCTAAGTGACTTACACGTTCTCATCCACTTCATCCTCCCAAAACACAGTCATGGTCCCCCCGCCGCAGATGAGGACACGGAGGCCCAAGGTGGTCACGTTGCTTGCTCGACGGGAGTCAGGATTTGAACGCAGTCTTTCTGGTTCTCGAATCCCTGCTTTCAGCCAGCCGTGCTCAAACTCAGCTGAATCTTTTGCTTTCTTAAAAAGCATTCGAAACTCCACAGAGCTTTTCGACTTCAGAGTCGTTTTTTTGTTGTTGTTTCGTTTTTTAGGAAGGAAACAGACAGAAGGCAAGTAGGCAGGAAGAAGCATTTTTTATGTATTTAGTTGATCATCTTGGCTGTTCCCACCGTGGCCCCAGGTCACCAAAGAGGGTCCTTGGGATGTGGGACTTAATGCCTGAGCCGTCAGGCCATGCCAAGACTTTGGGTTTTATCTGCCAATATTTGCTGTTTTAAAAATTAAAATGGAGGCACACCCTGGTGGAGTAGGGGTTGAGGGAAGGGGATGCATCCCAAGGCTCCAGGTTCGTGTCTCGGGGTCAGCAGGAATAACCAAGATAAACGACTAAATCAGATAGATAAAATGCTTCTTCCTCCTCTGTCTGCCTGCCTGCCTGCCTGCTCGCCTTCATTCCTGCCTGCGCCTGTCCTTTAAAAAACAAAATTAAAATGGAAACATTTTATATATTTGCATTCACTAATTCTTTAGACTAATAAATGCACTACATGTTAACACAAACAACACATTTTTTGAACAATAGCCTTATTTCCTCCCAAAAATCATAATGAAAAAGAGTGACATTGTTTACATCTTCACAGATCTTTTTAATGTCTTCTTAAGAGCAGACTCTCATTTTCTGCCATCTTTTGCAGTGTCTTCACTTTTGACTTCTAGAAAAACATTTCCCTCTATATTTCTGAGTGAATGAAAGTAAAAATAATGTCTTTATAGTGTTATGGGAATGTTTTTTCCTTGATGGACTCCCTATAAGAGTTTCGAGAACACCACAGTGTCCTGGGGGACACTTTGAGAACTGTTCCACTACCCTCTAGGAGCATAAAATGAAAATGCTTTGACTAGCATGGAAAATAGCATTTCTTGGGGGAGCAAGAAAGGAGATCTTTAAAAAAAACGATTTTCTTGTTTCTTTTGTTTACTTGCTTTGTGATTTTCAGGATATCGGGACCACTTCATGATCGCCTTCGCCCCCGATCCCTCCCCCGCCCCCTGGCCCTGGTCACCACAGACTTGCAGCCTCTGCATTTTGTTGCTTTGTCTCTTTCTTTGTCTTCCATGTCTGCATGAAACCATCCGATGCACCTGCATGAAACCCATCTGATGCATCTCTTTTTCTTTCTGGCTTATGTCACTTCGCGTAGTCACCTTCAGTTCTACCTAAGTTGTTGGAAAGGGTATGATTTTGTTTAACAGCTGCATTAGAATTCCATTGAATCGACAGGACCGCAGCTTCTCTATCCACTCACCTGGGGGTGGGCATTTAGGATGCTTCCATGGCCTAGTGACTGTGAATCATGCTATATGAACATAGGGGGTGCAGGCATTTTCTTCTGATTAATATTTTTGTATGCTCTGGGTATATGCCTAAAAGTGGGTTTGCTGGGTTGAATAATAGCTCCATTTTTTAGATTTTTTTCATCTCCATACTTTTGGGAAAGAAATCTTATTTTCTAACTGGAAACTCTACCCTTTGGATGAATCGCAGGAGGGTCAGCTTGAATTCTTGTTTATTTATTTTTATTGCAATAACTTTGATTCTGCACATTAAAATAAACCTATGTGTATGTAGTTTCCTCACATGCGCAGGTTCCCCATTCTTCAGATGGATGTCCACACACCCTGCCCTCCACCACATCACCAAGTGTTCTTCACCATTGTCCAGGGGGCTTCGCCACCATTTGTCCCCCCACCTACCCCATTCCCTGTTGGTCACCTCAGTTCTGTCACAAGTGTCGAGGTTGGTTTTGTTTCACCTGTTCCTTTATTTTGTCTGTTCATGTTCCATCTACAGGTGAGGTCATCTGTCATCTGTCTTTCTTCTTTTGACTTATTTCACTGAGCATCATTCCCTCTAGTCCCATCCATGTCGATTCCAATGACAGGACTTTATCTCTTCTAAGGGCTGTGCAGTATTCAAATTCTTTTTTTTTTTTTCTCAAGGAAAGGTGCAGGAAGGAGTGAAGGTGAGCAGAGGCAGGCAGGAAGAAGCGTTTTATTTCATTTAGTTGCTCATTTTGGTTGTTCCCTCGCCCTGGGATGCAAACCCAGGTCCTTGGGATGGATGTGGACTGCGCTGGTTGGAGGTTGTGGATCTAACTGCTTTTCCACCAGGGCGCACCAGCTGCATATGGTTTTCTATCAAGAATATCCTCTCTGTTAAAAAAAAAAAAAGGTCAAGGGGTGCAATGGGAACAAATGAGTTATCAAGAGTATCCAACTCTCACATGTCTCTGCATGTCCCTGTCCCCTGTCCCTCCTTCCCCAGGGCAGACATGGGTGGAATAAGCACCAGGATAGATGCAGTCTGCACCTACCGCCCAGGCCCCATGGGCTTCAGGCTGGACAGAGAGCGGCTCCACTGGGAACTCAGCCAGCAGACCAGTGGCGCCACTCAGCTGGGCCCCTTTATCCTGGACAGGAACAGTCTGTGTGTCAACGGTGAGTCCCCCTCCTGCTCCACATGTCACGTTTCCTTGCAGTTCGATGTTTATATGTTTATCCTAAGGGTCAGATGAGATGAAACCTAAGGGTCACCAGTGAATCACTGGGCTTCACTTGGTTCCGTCTCAGAGACGATGAAATTCAGGAAACCCAATGACACCACAACATATAAAAAATCTTACATGTACATGGCTTACAGGTCATTCAGAGAGGATACAGTTAATGATCCAGACCTGTGCTTATTCAAATCCTCTTTCCCTCATTTTCTTTCTTTCTTTCCCTTTTTTTTTTTTTTTTAAGGAAAGGTGCAGGCAGGAAGTGAGAGGAGGAAGAAGGATTTTATTTTCATTTAGTTGTTCACATCGGTTGTTCCCCTGGACCCGGGATGTTAGCTGGGGTCTTTGGGATATATGTGGACTGTGCTCCTTCAGCAGGAGCTGACTAAACCACTACTCCACCAGGGTTCACCATTGTCCCCTTTTCTTTTATTCTTCAGCTTTATACCCTGGGACCCCCCCGAGTCTCTTCTCTCTCTCTCCCCTCTCTCTTCAGCTTTATAGAACTTCAGGAACTATACTGTCAAAGATCAATCTCTCTCAGAGAGTTGAAGACTTGAGTCACAGGAGAAATGGACAAAATGGACAAAATCATAATTTGTCACCGAAGAAAACACATATTAGGCTGGAAACACTCACCTGTTGCTGTTGTCTTATTCATTTGATGAGGCTGATATTATTTCAGGCATCTCGTAAACCCCACTCTATTACTATGCTTTGATAATTCCTGTCCTTGTGGTTAATAGTAACGAGGATGGTGTGATTGTGCACATCGGGGTGTCAGGCAGATGACTCAGACAGAGTGGCTGTTATTGGGCGCCCCTTGTGACCCAGGTGGCTGAAACACCAGGGTGGCGGCCACACACAGTTCCAGGAGCCAAGTTCCAGGCTCAGGCTTCAGGTGAAAAACAAAACCAGCTAAATAAAGATTTTTTTCCTCTCCTTCCTCTCTCCCTCCCTCCCTCCCTCCCTCCCTTCCTTCCTTCCTCTTAAAAAAGAAGAGGCAGATGGGCCCTGGTGGTCAGTCGCCTCTGAAGGAACCCAAGCCATATCCCCCGGGGTTTAAATCCCAGGTTGGTGGCGGGGGCGGGGGGTGGTGGGAATAACCAGTGCGAACAACTAACTGAAAATAAAGTGTGTCTTCCTCCTCTCCTTGCCTACCTGCCTACTTGCTTTCGTTGCTGCTTGCATCTTTCATTTAAAAAAATAAGAGCGCAGTTATTATTTATTAGCGAATCTCAGAGAACCTCAGGCACTTCAGAATGTTTGTGTGCTGTACTTCTAGTTCCTTCCCTCACCCGCTTCTTTAACCTCCTCCCATTGTCTTACTCTTTCTCTCTGCAGGTTACTGCCGTCAGTATTGGATCCCCGCCACTAGCAGTGAGTAATGGGGCCCAGATGCCCCTCCACCGCCTGGGGACCTTCCTCCCCAAGGCATTCCTGGTCTTCCCGCTTCTCACGCCACTCAGTCTCTTAGAGATGTCACCTAGAGATGCAAATTCCCATGAACACTTGTGTCCTCTCATTGCCTCATGTCATGTTGTCTTTTCTTTCAGCTCTGGTGACCTCCACATACTCTCCAGGACCCCCAACATCTGTGACCCCCACCCCCAGCTCCACAGGTAGGAAGCTCATCTCCAGGTCTCATGCAACCTCAGCACCCCCTGACTGATGCATCCACGCGTGGGGTGGCCCTGACGTGCACTGGCCGCTGGATGTCCCTTGCTCCCTAATCTCTGGGGTCTTGGTCATGCCGCCCAGCATACCCCCGGTCGCATTCCCCCAAGACCAACGCAGTCTTGATTCCATCTCCACCACCATTTCCTTCTTGGAAATGATTAGTATTTGGATTTCTTGACTTCTCAAGTATTTGTGACCCAAGACTAAAGATAAAAGGTCTTGGCCTCTCTTCTTCCCACCAAAGTGTCCATGACTCGTCAGCCTTTGGCCACACTGGGGTGACAGGGTTAAGGTAGCTTTCAGAGCTGAGGTCACATGCTATCATGGAGGTCCCTTTGCCCCTGGCTGGCTGATGAGGAAGGGCGTCCTATCTGAGCTCACCCAGCCTCACCTACAGGGTGCTCTGGACGGAGAGATGGAGCTAGTCCCTTCCTCTTCCCATGCAGTTCATGCTGAAGACTTTGATGGGTTCCTCCTCCTCCAATCTCCTCCCCCTACTTCTCCCTCCCTTCGTCCTCCTTCTTCCGTCCTTTCTTCCTTTTTCCTCCTCCTTTCTTCTCCTCCCTCCCCCTCCCTTCTCCTTTACCTCCTTCCTCCTCTCCTGCTTTTTCTCCTCCTTCCACATCCCTTCCTGTCTCCGTTCTTCTTCCTCCTCTTTCCTCCTCCTCTCTTCTTCCTCTTCCTCCCTCCTCATTACTCCTCCTTCTGTTCTTTCTTCCTTCTTCCTCCTCCCCCTTCCTTCTCCTCTACTTCCCTCCTCCCCTCCTCCTTTTTCTCCTCCTACTTCCCTTCTTCTCTCCCTCTTTCCTCATTCTTCCTCCTTCCGCCTCCTCTTTTTTCTTCCACTTCCTCACTTCTCCTTATTCTTCCTATTCCCTCTTCATCCTCCTCATCCTCCTCCCTCCTCCTCTCCTTCTTTCCTTCTTCCTCCTTCTTCTCCTCCTTTCACTTCTCTTCTTCCCTCCTCCCTTCCCCCTCCTTCCTTCTCCTTCCTTCTCATCCTTTCCTCCTTCTCCTCCCTCCATTCTCCTCCCCACTCCAGCTCCAGATGTGGGCCCAGTCCTGGTGCCATTCACCCTCAATTTCACCATCACCAACCTGCTCTACGATCCAGAAATGAGGCACCCAGGCTCCGCCAAGTTCAACTCCACTGAGAAGATCCTGACTCTCCTGGTAAAAGCCCAGCCCTGCCTACCTTGCCGGGCTTGCCTCTGCCCTGCCCGGTCCCCAGCTCACTGTCCTCCTCCTGCCCCCAGCTCGGGCCCGTGTTCAGGAGCTCCAGCATCGGCCTTCTGTATTCCAGCTGCAGGCTCGCCCTGCTCAGGTGAGCGCTCCGTCCCTGCCAGCAGGATGGGCTGCTCTGTCACAGGCAAACTCCCCTGAAGTTGCAGACGGGACCATGGCAACTCCTAGGCAGGAAGCCTATGTGCATGAGGCCTTCCAGTTCAGAAGCAGAAGGCTGCCCACCCACAGAGCACATCAGGGAGGCCCCTGAGGGAGGCGGCTGTCAAAGGGCTTAAATTGTGTGGATAAGCAGAGCCGTAGTGCCTTCATGTTTAGTGACCAGAAAAGACAGCACTGACTCACTGAGCAAACATGGCATGAGGCACTTTAGGTCCCAGCCTGTGACAGGCACCAAGGACACTGAGAAGATCAGTCAGGGACCTCACGGGGGAGAAAGGAGAGCAGCCAGATGGGCTTCCAACCATACCTGAAAGTGGCCTAATATACGGAGAAGTACCCCCCCAGTGCCCACACAGTGGAGGCTATCCGCAGACCGTGGTGTGCGGGACAAGTTTTGATGGTTGAGGAGGGGTTAGCCGGCAGAAACTCTGGTGAAGATGTTTCCAAGGGTAGTTGTTTTGTTTTTTTTAAAGGAAGGTGGAGGTAGGAATGAAGGCGAGCAACACTTTATTTTTATTTAGTTATACATCTTGATGGTTCTTCCCGGCCCTAGGAGGGAAAACCAGGTTTTTGGGATGTATGTGGACTGCACCTGCACCTGAGTAGTTGAATAAACCACTGCTCCACCAGGGCATGCCAAGGAGTGGCATATTTTAAAGAATGGGGTAGATGTAAAAGTTCTGTGAAACCAGAGCATATAGTGGTGGGAAAACAGCAGTTTAATGAATTAGTGTATGTGTGTGTATGTGTATGAGAGAGAGAGGAAAAGGACGAGGAGGAGGAAGAGGAGGAGGAAGAAGGAGGAGAAAGGAGGAGGACGGAGGAGGAGGAGGGAGCAGGAGGAAGAAGAGAGGAAGAGGGGGAGGAGAACAAAGGAGAGGAGAAGAGGAGGAAGAGGAGCAGAGATGGGAAGGAAGGAGGGGAGGGAAGTCAATAGCTTTTTGGTGGGTGTGGATGAATTGCAGCATGAGTTTGGAGTAGTGGGTGTCATTAAGAGTGGATGTCATGTTGGGAGTTAAAAGCCATACTAAGGAGTTTCCCAAGCCTTTTGCAAAGCAAAAGCATTAACGGCCTCAGCGTCCCAATGTGTGATGGCACCTCCTGCCACTGTCACCAACTGTGTGATGTTTAGGAAGTTCTTTACCATCTATGTGACTTAGTTTCCCCAAGTTGAAAGTGGGACTCCTAGTAGCATCTGTCTCTTAGAGTTGCTGAAAAGAGAAGAAGAGAGCGAATGTGAAAGTAGAATGCCAGCGAGATGCGGCACACACACGATCAGTCAGTGGGCCTTCTCTGAGCACGAGTCACGCATTCAGAGCAGTAGAAACCGTGGAATTCTTGTAAGCAGATCCTTGGCATGTCATTTGTTTTAAGTTGAACACTGGTAGAGGTGAGGATGGAGAAGGTGGAAGTCGTGGGGGAGAGGAGGTGGGAGACGAGGGAGAAGTTGCGCTCAACCTGAATATTGACTGAATGGCAGTAGCAAGGATGGAGGAAGGTTCAGGAAGCTTCGTAATCTCTGGCTCTGATACTGATACAGAAAGATGGAGGGGAAGACAATATAGGTCCTGTGTTTTTGCAGGGCAAGAGGATCAGCTTAATTTGGGATATATGGGTATATAAGAGGTGTGGAAGACATCCCTGGGATTGTTGGTTACATGGCGTAGAGCTCAGGAGAGAGATCTTGATCAGACAGAATGAGATCCAGGCCTCACAGTAACAAAGTTGGTCCTTGAATCAAGGAATACGAATCAAATGACCCAAGGAGAAAAGAATAGGGGATGAAAGATTAGAAATTAGCTGTGGAGGACACCCTGGAGATGAACCCCTTTATGGAATGGGATGGTGACTAGGTGAAGAAGACCCATAAAAGAACGTGTGTGAGAAAGCAGACAAGATCCAGTAAAGAGAAATATCCTAAAATGAAGGGGAGAGTCCATTTGGAGGGGATTGAACAAACTCTATGGTTTTCCCAATCTCTGGGTGTCCCATTCCTATGTCCCCACCACCCAGGAGTGAGAAGAATGGAGCAGCGACTGGAGTGGATGTCATCTGCACCTACCGCCCTGACCCTATGAGTCCTGAGCTGCATAGAGAAGAGCTATACCGGGAGCTGAGTCAGCTGACCCTCGGGGTTGCCCAGTTGGGCCCCTACACCCTAGACAAAGACAGTCTCTATGTCAATGGTCAGTGTTCATGCAGCTGTTGTGGTCTCCTACAGACCCCCGTCTCTCTCTACCAGTCCTTCTCAACCTGAAGCAATTCTGCAGCCCCTGAGACATGTATCAATGTCTGGAGGGATGTCAATGACCTCCAGAAGCCATGGATAGTGCTAAACCTCCCACAGTGCATGAGACAATCCCTGCCACCTAAAGTTTTGTGTAGATCACAGTGCCAATGATGCTGAACTTGAGAAATGGCTCCACACAGATTCAGAGGTATAGAGCAGATCTGTTGTTTCCAGGAGGTCTTATTCTGAAATGCCTAATGCACCACGGGGAGCCAGTTTCCTTTCCCTTTTCACCTCTTGGGATAAAATGTTTCCTCCTTATTTCTGCTGCTTCCCATCGGAGCCCAGCGAGAGCACACAGGCTGTAGAAGAAGCAGCAGGTGATGCAGGGCTCTGCGGTTAAGTCTTGCCTGATGGACATGGGCTGCCCAGTGCAGTCCTCACTCCACTTCATTCTCTCCACTGTGACAACAGAAGGCAATGCTTAAAAGTTTCGCAGGTCAGTCAGAGCCACACTGACTTCCTGAAGCGAGACACACTTAGCCAGCACTTTACACGTCACTGTTGGTAAACAGTGCCTTTGACAGCAACACTAACACCAAGAATTATGCTTTTAATAGTGATTTAATTCTTTCATTTTTAAGGAAAAGTGCAGGCAGGAATGAAGGCGAGTAGGCAGGCAGGCAGGAAGAGAGAAGAGGAATATAAGTACTTTACTTTATTTAGTTGTTCATTTTGGTTGTTCCCTCTAGCCCTGGGTCTTGAACTTGGGTCCTTGGGATGTATGTGGACTACCCCGAGGGTGTACTAAACCGCTAGGCCACCAGGGTGCGCTGTGATGTTCATCATTATCATCAAAGGGTAACATAAGAGGCATTATTGATTTACGAATCTCAGGAAGTCTGTGTATGACTTTCATTGCTAGTTCTACCATCCACCTCTTCCTTCACTCTTACCCTTTCTAACAGTCCTGATTTACTATTTCTCCTCTGCAGGTTATAACCATCGGTTCTGGATCCCTACCACCAGCAGTGAGTTTTCAAAACTATGAAACTTCAATGTCCACCAGATCCTTAGACCCCAGAGTGTATTCTTTCCTTTTTAAGATAGAGAAAGTAGGCAAGAATGAAGGTGAGCTGGCAGGTAGGAGGGAAGGAAGAGGGAGGAAGAAGACTTTAGTTAATTAGTTAGTTTGGTTGGTTGGTTGGTTAGTAAGTTATTTAGTTGTTCATCTTGCTTGCACCCCTGAGTCCTGAACTCAGGTCCCTGGGAGGTAGGTGGACTACGCCCTCAATCATAGACTTAACACCCTAGCTACCAGGGCACACCCCCAGAGTGCATTCTTCAGGAAGAAGCTATCAGTGCCACCTCCCTAGGTTCCCAGCCACAGACTCAGGACAGTCCCTTCTCCATCCCAGGTCTTTCTCTGAGTCAAAATAGAAGCCCAGATTCCAGTGAACAGCTCTGTTCCACATTCCTTTAAGATGGGACTCAATTCATTGTTTTTCCCATGAGTCTTTTTCTCAGTTCCAGTGATTTCTACGTTGTCTCCGGTATCGTCCACATCTCCACCCACCGTCCTCAGCTCTACAGGTAGGAACCTGCTCTCTGGGACCAATGGCACGTCCACCCTGCATGGTGTGCTGACTGCTAACTGCTCAGGCTGCCACTCTCATTCTCTCCCTAGCTCCCTACACTTTGGACATGTCAGACTCTTGTCTGTTCTTCTAACCTCTGTCCGATGTCAGGGACCTTGATACAAGATGTTTCTGGATATTGGCTATGTCTGGTCTTCTTAGCTTTCAAATGACCTTCAGAGTCTCCTACATGAAGTAATACTTTCTCTGAATACACGCCTGGTCCCAGGTTTCTCTACGGTATCACCATGAATATTTCTTGTATGGAGTTCACTACTGTTTGGTGTATTCATTCCTCATGTACTTGTGATCTGGGAGCTGAGCACTTGATCCACAATTACTTTGTATTTTTTGGTCGACTGTATGGATGAATGGAATGACCTCTGCTTATATCTGCATGTGTGGATTCCCTTTGAACATCCAGAAAATCATTCAATAGCATAGTTATGAGTTTGATTCTCTCTCTGTCTCCTCATCTTGCCCAGATGTGGGTTTAAGGGCTCCTGAATATCCAGATATAAGGACTTGATGTATGCTAAGAAACATGTGTTACCTCAGCCTGGAAGATTTATTTATTGTAAAGGAAAGGTACAAGCAGGAATGAAGGTGAGTAGGCAGGCAGGCAGGAAGAGAGAGGAGGAAGAGGTATCTTTAATTTTTATTTCAGTTATTCATCTTGGTTGTTCCCCCCCCAACCCTGGGAAGTCAACCTGGGTCCTTGGGATGATTGTGGACTACGCTGGCCAGAGCCAGCAGACCTAACCGCTATTCCACCAGGGTGCTCCAAGATTTATTTTAAAAATGGAATATATAGGCCTTTTTTCATGCTCTGTCATGACCCTGGCTGACCTCAGTTTCCCTATCTGTAAAACTGAACTGATAATACATACCTCTCAGGATGATGATGAAGGGGAACTGGGATGCTAACTGTGAAGTACCCAAATGTAGCACAAAGTTCTTTGCAGATGAGATTTGCAGGGGATACACTCCCCTGACTCAGGCCTTTGCCTTTTGATTCTTCAGATCCTAATTGCAGGATGATCATAAAGTTGTTTTTGTAAAGGAAAGGTGCACATAGGCAGGAGAAGAAAAAGGAAGAAGCATTTATTTAATTCATCTTGGTTGTAACCCCCAGCCTTGGGTCTTGAACCTAGGTATTTGGGGTGTATGTGAACGACATCTGGTCATCTTATCTGCTAGACCAGGATGCACCAATATTGGAGCACTTTTGTTTCAGTAAGGGATATTGGAATTAATATTTATATAAGAGTAATATGAGTATTCTGGGAAAATTAGGTGACATGATAATTCTATCCAAAATCCACTCTTAAAGATGGTTAAGCAAGCCAAGGCGGGGGTCAGTCTCATGGTGGGAACAGCACTGACCACTCAGCATTTGTCCATTCTCTCACAGTGAAGTCAGAAGACAGTGGGAGATCTCTGCCCCAAGGTACAAGTCAACTCCAGGAGAGTGATATTACTTCTCTTCTTCCTACCAGCGTATCTTCTAAGTGCTTGTCTTTAGACACAATAATTCATAAAGAGTTGAGGTTCTTTTTCCAACTAAAATCATCCATTCATGAAAATCCCTCCCTCTTAATAAATCTGGCTGGAGGCAAGGGTGATGTAGATGGGACATCTGAGCCTAAGGTAACAACTTGGGACCCTCTCCTGATAGCCATCCTTGCCTGAGATCACTAATGAGCCCCCTCTCCCATTTCTGCTATAGGTGAGAGTCCCTCTCTGGTGCCCTTCACCCTCAACTTCACCATTACAAACCTGCACTGCACAGAGGACATGGGGTCCCCTGGTTCTGAAATATTCAACACCACAGAGAGGATCTTGAATCGTCTTGTAAGAAGCCCTGCTAATGCCAGCCCTTCTTGTCCTGCCCAGCTCCTTGATCTGCTTCCTCACCTCCTTCTCTTCCATCCCCAGCTCAAGCCGTTGTTCCAGAACAGCAGTATTGGGCCCTTCTATTCTGGCTGCAGATTGATCTTGCTCAGGTGAGAACTCCAGAGTAGACATGCAGGTAACGTGGGAGGTGTCTGCAGGTGGAAAATACTCAGCTCCAAAGATACTGAACATTGTCTTCCAGCCATGATGCTATATCATCCTCTTTCCACTGGCCTCTATGTTTTTCTCACTATGTGACCACAAAGCTGCCCTCTGCTCCCAACTGACTGCTCAGTCTCAGTGTTGCCTTCAAAAGATTCAGTGTCTCTTATCGAAGGGTCCATTTGTATCAATAACCTTGGTCCTATGAATAGCTAGTAAAAAATGGATGCCTTTTATTCAGCGCTTTCTAGTGCTGAGAGCTGTAGGATCTGTACTACTGCCTCATTTTTTTTTTTTTTTTTTTTCAAAGGAATGAAAGTGAGCAGGCAGGCAGGCAGCAAGAGAGAGGATGAAGGAGCACCTTTTTTTTTTATTTAGTTGTACATCTTGGTGGTTCTCCCTGGCTCAAGCTATGAAACCAGGTCCTTGGAATGTATATGGCCTGTGCTTCAGCTGGAGGCAGTTGACCAAACCATTACTCCATCGGGCACACCAACAGATTTTTTTTTTTTTTCCAGTGAGTCACAGAGAGATTGAGACACTTATCCAGAGTCTTCCAGAACTTTCATGGCAGAACTGGGTTTTAAGCAATTTGATTTTGCCCATTTCACCTTGTAAATTCCCAGATTCCCTCCTCTCCATCATGCTTCTGTTGTTAGGTTGCCATGTTATGACTGTCATTTCATATCAGCATTTGGAGATGCTTCATCCTCTGTTCAGTGACTTTGTCCTGCTCTTTTTCAACACTGCCCCAGCCCCAAAGCCAATCCAGGCTAACTAGCAGCCCTGCTTCACTGTCTACTCTTGATGTAAGACTTTTCAGAGTTCCTTCCTGGAGTCTTTATCTCCCTATCCGTGTGTCCATCTTTGTCTAGGCCTGAGAAAAACAGAATGGCCACTGGAGTTGATGCTGTCTGCACTCATCGTCCTGACCCCGTGCACCCTGAGCTGGACAGACAAAGGTTGTACTGGGAGCTGAGCCATGAGACCGATGGTGTCACCCAGTTAGGTTCCTTTACCCTGGACACAGACAGCCTCTATGTCAATGGTGAGCAGCCATTTTGTGGCCACAAGCTGAAGCTGAGAGTCTGCTTCTAGATGGTTGTGGACAGGTTCTGTGTATGCTTTTCCACCTGAGTAGTCCTCCATGATGACTCAAGGATCCCCATCAGCCCTCCAGTTTGCACATTCTTCTCTTCGTATATCTGCATTCCAGGGCTGGAATTTGAAGGCTTGTCTAAGGCATAGTAACCTTTATCTTGACTGGTGAACAGCTATCCACTCACCAGTGGAAATTCAAGAGTCTGGCCATTCACTTTTTGTCTCTGCAGCATCATGCCCTTGAAAGCTTGAAAAGCACAATCTGCAAATCCATCTTCTAGAAATGTGGATGTATTTATCTTCTCAAATAAATGACCAGTCCATGAAGACTGGGTCTTTGGTTTGTCAGCCTTTTAGAAACAAGACATACATGTGCTTCAGTCCTGCCTGTTGGACAGCGTAGACCTGGCATCTCAGCTAATGTCTTCAGGCTGGATCTTGGACATTCCTCCCCTATTTGCATCCTGATTCTGTCTCCTTTGCTCGTTCCAGGTTACCACCCTCGGATCTCAGCCCCCACCACCAGCGGTGAGTACTCAGGGCTCTGAGGACCATGTTCTCCAGACATTCTTATGGATATAGGTGGAGTCCCTCAACCCAGAGCCTCTGGGAGAGATGTCAGAGGACCTGATTGTCTGGCCTACTCCTTTTACATTCAATGATGACTTGGGCTGGACAGGAAAGATGCCGGTAGCATCCACATCCCACTTGGAATCCCTAGCCTCACTTCAGACCATTTCTCTTCAGCTACTGTGACCTCCATGCTCATCCCAGGGACTTCAGTGGGACCACTTCACTCCTTCCTCCCCACAGGTAGGTGATTTCTTTCTCCTGACCTCCACATATGTCCATCTCTGTTAAGCCTGAGCAGTTCACTTACCCTCGTGGTACCTCACCTCCATACTGGAAACAGTCATACTTCATACGTCCATCATGAAGGTTCAATGAATGTGTATCTAAGAACACCTAGCAGAGGGAATACAAAGGAATTCAGTTCCAGCAATACTTATGGGGTACACGTTCGGTGTCCTGCCTCATCCAGATCACAGTGCTTTGAGAATGACTGACATTGAACATGCAATTAGAGTTGATAATAATCACAGTCATGTTACTTAGCACTTGCTAGATGCCAGGGTGTGTACGCTTCTTTATTTTTAACTCTTCAGTTGGAAATATTCATAGGAAGTTATAGCAAAGAAAACAGTGCAGGTGTGCTCTGGTGTACTAGTGTTAGGTCCGCTGCCTCCGGTCAAGCACAGCCCACATACATCCTAAGGACCGGATTCGAGACCCAGGGCTGCGTGAAACAGCCAAGATGAACAACTAACTAAATAAATCCAAGAAAAATACTTCTTCCTCTCGCTTCCTGCCTGCCTGCTCACCTTCATTGCTGCCTGTACCTTTCCTTTAAAAAAAAAAAAAAGTACAGAGTTCCTTGTTCCTTCACTCATTTCCTCCCCACCTACCATAGCTATTTTATAGTAACTGACATTGTTAAAATCCACAAACCGAAGTTCGATTTCACTGTCTTTATGTGCACGTGTGTGTGTGTGTTTCTATCCCATTGGGTCACGCAAATGGGATTAATGTAACCATCATAGAAAGAATTTTTACACATTCAGAACTGTTTCATCACCAAAGATCTCTCTCCTGTTTTTTTTTTTTTTTTTTTTAAGAGGAAAGAAGGGAGAGGAGGAGGAGGAAGTAGCGTTTTTGTTTTTAAGGAAGGAAGAGGAGGACGCACTTTTACTTACTTATTTTTGGTTGCCCCTGCCCACCTGGCCTCAGGTCTGGAACTCAGGCCCTTGGGCTTTCCAGTCTTTACGCCAGCTGCAGGCTTAGCATTTGAGCCACCAAGCCAGGACTCTCCTACTACTCTTTTAGAATCATTCTTACCAGCCCAACTCCTGACTAGTAATCTGTTTTCCTTCTCTATACTTCTGTTATTTTGATAACACCAAATTTAGTGGAATCAAACAATAGGTTATCCTTTGAAGATTTTTGTTAGCACCATTCAAGGGCATTATGCTGAATGAACAATCTGTTTGTTTTAGGTGCAGGTAGGAGAGAGGGTGAACAGAGGCAGGGAGGGAACGAGACAAGGAAGAAACAACGGTTTATTTTATTTAGTTGTTCATCTTGGTTGTTCTCCCTGGCCCTGGGTCTCGAACCTGAGTCCTTGGGCTGTATGGGGACTGTGTCTGGTGGCCTTATGAGGGCACACCAGAAATGTGCTATCTTAACAACCATTTAGCCATCATAATCTCCCTGCAAATTGTAATTCTCCCCATTTTACAGTTGAGGAATGGGAGCGTCAGACAAGTGGAGTATCAGGTCCATGGCCGGGGAAGGTCCTGGAAGGGTTTGCCAACGAAACCTTACTCTAGTACAGCTAATCATGGTAAACCCCACTCTGTGAGGTGGCCTCTTCATTAAAGGACAAGTTCTGCGAATTCTGAGATGGAGTGAAGTGGTATAAGTCAAGTAGGTTTAGAGCAGGCTTCCTTTAAGAACTATTTGGTTGGTATTAAAAAAGAAATTTTGTGCACCCATCACTAGCATAATGCTCACATCAATTTTACCTTAATTTTTTAAAAGGAGAAAGTTTGGTAAATGATTAATTGAATTGATTTTTTCCCTCCCTTGCCAGCTAAACTATGAAAAGGCCGCCATCTTGCCCCTTTTTAACCTCTTAATGAGAGTCTATCAAGATCTCAGCTCCGGGTCTCTTGGCCTGACCCATACACCTACTTCAAGCTCCCCGAACCTGCTTCTTGACCCATTTGGAATCTTTTAACAACATCTGCCTACACTCCTAGGCTGGCTTTCTGTCCCCAGTCTTATATAAGGCAGTCTTATCTCCCTCCTCCCTCAGACAGGATACCCTCCATCTTGGTCCGGAAGTTGCTTTGAAGTCCATTCCAGGTGTGACTCATGAGTGAAAAACGGCCTCTTCTTTTCTTCCCCTGCTTCAACAGCGGTCCCTGTCATGGTACCTTTCATGCTCAACTTCACCATCACCAACCTGTACTATGAGGAGGCCATGAAGCACCCAGGCTCCTGGAAGTTCAATGCCACAGAGAGGATCTTGCAGAGTCTGGTGAGAACCCCGCCACCCCAGCCCTGCTGCATGCTTCACCAGCCCCGTCCATCCCACACATGCCCTGCCCAGTGGTGCCAGCCCCACCCTCACCACCAATGCTCCTCCCCCGGTGCCAGCCCCGCCCACCTCACAGCTGCCTTGCCCCACCCAGGTCACCTCTGTGGGAATTCTCCTCACAATGCTGCAGCTTCTCCTGACCTCCCTCAGCAGTTCCTTCTCACGTCCCCTTTTCTTTCTCCTAGCTCAAACCATTGTTCAAGCAAAGCAGTCTGAGAGATCTCTATTCAGGGTGCAGACTATCCTGGCTCAGGTGAGACCCTAGGTGTATGCGACTCTAACCAACGGGCTCCTGGACTTCGTCCATTCTTGGAAGACTGTCCATAGATAACAAAACATCAGCGATAACAAGACCAGCAGCTTACAATTACTAAGCCCCAAGACATTGTATTTAATGTTACCGACTCAGGCATCAGCCTCACGTGGCGGGAACAGATGGTGAAGCTGAGGCCCAGCGGGAGTTGGTAGCCTTTTCAAGCCACACAGTGTCCCCAGCGTTTTGGTTCTCATCCACACTCCTAAACCCTAAGCAGCACTGCCGCCCCTGCCCCTAGAACGACCTTGCAGGGAGTGGAAAATACCAATCTGATATCCTTTCCAAAGGAACATGGCCAGAGAATCTTCAGGGGAAGAAAAGCAAGTGTGACCGAGAGAATGTTTGCTCTTAAGGGGCCAGACTCAGGAGGATGGAGTCTGACCTGACCTGCCCGGTGGCCAGGGCCTGGGGAGGACGTCATCCCTACGGTGATGAAAATGGTGTCTGGACAAGAGCTGGGGCAGAAGTTGGTTGACATTTTCGTACTTGGTATTCTCACCTCCCATGCCTACCATAGACTCTAGATGGGGGCGCTTCCCGGCGTCTCATTTTATTACAGGCATCTGTCTCTACTTTCCCCTTCCCTCCTGGAGGCAGAGGGACCTAATGGCTCAGTGCCGTGTTGAGGTCAGATGGACCTGAGTTCAAATCCCAGCTTTGTCATTTACTGATCCTGGGCAGTAACTCTCCCATTCTCTGTGTGTTATATGCAAAACAGTCTATTGATTGCAGCAATATGTAATATGCCTGTAGCTAGTGTGTGTGTGTGTCGGGGGGAGAGAATAGATAATTTTTTTTTAAAGGAACGCTGCAGGCAGAAATGAAGGCAAGTAGGCAGGCTGACAGGAAGAGCGACAAAGAAGCACTTCTTTACTTTATTTAGTTGTTCATCTTGGTTGTTCCCTTGACCCCTGGGTTATGAACCCTGGACCCTGGGATATATGTGGGCTGTGTTAGCCGAAGGCGGCTGACCAAACTGCTACTCCACCAAGGTGCACCAGAGAATAAATTATATTTTATACTTCTTATACCTGTACCCTATACATATATATATATAGATAGATAGATAGATATTATGAATAGGGAAATAGATACACATATATGTGTGTAGGTGATATATTGATATAATGGGCACAGTGTGTTTGCATATATGATAAAATAATGAATATACATATAACCCCTTATATATAATATATAAAAATATATCCCTAATAGATACACATGTATGTGATATAGGTATGCTATATCATTACATATAATATAATAAAGAGAAAGTATCTTACATATGCATATTTTAAATATGTATCATATGTATTAGATTCATATGCTATGTAATTGTTTTCCTATAATAGATACTTCTGTGGTTAAAAATCATCATTGTGGGACTTGAGCAGCTTAGCCCATAGGGATGCTTTGAGGGTTGAATGACAGGATTACGAATATGCAGTTCTGGGCCTGCTGTCACTAAGTGTTTACCAAATGGTCGTCGTTATTATAGGAGATGTGCCATCCAGGTCCCCGGGGCCAGTTTGCTCCTTTCTCTCCCAATCAGTCAATAGCATATGACTGTGTGACAGGCAGGCAGGTTACTGCCCTGTGTTCGGGGACAGGTCCTGAGACTCGGGCCTCCTTAGTCATCACATAGCCCAGTAGGTCCCCAGGACCTAGAGTGGGTGACTTTTGCCTTCAGGTCCCACCATTTGAAAACTCGGATTCTCTCCAGGAAAATGTCCCTGGTCATGATGTTATTCACCTGTCCAGGGGTCCCTGCCACCCACAACTGCCTGATACCACATGCTTAGCTTTTACTTTATTTTATTTATTTTTAAAGTAAAGGGTCAGGCAGGAAGAGTAAGGAGGAAGAAACATTTTCAATTTTTTTCATTTTATTTTATTTAGTTGTTTCTCTTGGTTGTTACCCTTGGCCCTGGGATTCGAACCCAGATCCTTGGGATGTATGTGGCTTGTGCTGGCCAGAGGTGGCAGACTAAACCTCTACTGCCCCAGGGTGTGCTAACTCTTAGCTTTAAAAAAATCTGCTTCAGGCGCGCCTCTGGTGGAGTAGCAGTTAGGTCCGTCGCCTGTGAAGGACGCAAGGCCATGTGCCCCTGGGTTTGAGTCCCAGGTCCGGGGCGGGAAACAGCCAATGTGAACAGCTAAATGAAAATAAAATATAATGCTTCCTCCTCTCTCTTCCTGCCTGTCTGCTCGCCTTCATTCCTGCCTGTGCCTTGCCTTGAAAAAAAATTCAACAGCAGAGTTTTGCCCCTGTCCTGAGTAAAAGCTTTCTGCTGCTGCCCGTTTCGAGTACAAGAAAATCCGTCATCCTGATGCACAAGCCCTGACTAGCCCCAGCCTGGCTGCTTGTTTCTTTTCTCTTTTGAAGTGATTGACACAACATTATACATCTTGGGTATGCAGGTTCACACCTCATCAGTTAGGTGATCCCACACCACATCCATCAGGCCAGGGGGCCTCCGCTGACATCTTTCAGGATCCCCCCCATCCATGTGTCCTCTCTGTGTGTCGTAGACGCATGGCTTCTGGAGGCTCCTGGGCTGCAGATGCAGGAGGCTGCGAGTCTGAGGCGTATTTGTACATAAAGGGCGTCTGTCTCCCTGTTAAGTCTGGTTGACCAGGTTTCTGCCTTAGGGGTTGACAGAGGGAGGGAGGGAGAGAAGGGTGGGGAAGGATGAGCAGCTGGAGAGCTAGTTGGACCAACCATGTGGAGATTCTCACCCAGGCCTGAGAAGAACGGGGCGGCCACTGGAGTGGACGCCATCTGCACATATCGCCCTGACCCTGAAGGCCCAGGACTGGACAGAGAGCAGCTATACTGGGAGCTGAGCCACCTGACCCGTGGCGTCACCCGGCTGGGCCCCTACACTCTGGACAGGGACAGCCTCTCTGTCAATGGTGAGCAGCTGTGTCATGGCCCGAGTGTTCCTCCTCTTTGGGCACCTCTGACTTGAGATCACACTCCCTTTCTGGCTTTTTTTTTTTTAAGGAAAGATGCAGGCAGGAATGAAGGTGAGCAGGCAGGCAGGAGGAGAGAGGAGGAAGAAGCACTTTATTTATTTGATGTAGTTGCTCATCTTGGTGGTTTCCCCCGGCCCCTGGTCTTGAACCAGGAACCTTGGGATGTATGTGGACTGTGCTGCAGTGGGTTAAACCACTAGGCCACCAGGGTGTACCCAGGTCTGGCTCTTAGGAGCTTGGCTACGTCTTCTCTGGAGGTGCTCATGCGCAGCTGGACCCCTGGTTTCTTTGTTTCCTTGGGTTCTTTGTTCCTCATGTGAGGGTTCTTTCTGACAGAGAATGTCTTACAGACCCTGCCCTGTGAAGCCCCCTCCTCTGATACCTGAGTAGTCCTGACCTCTAATTTAACCCTGTAACTCTCCATTAGACTGTAACTCACTCCCTTCCCTGTCTCTACAGGTTTCACACACAGGGACTCTGCACCCATCATCAGCAGTGAGTATTCAGCTCCAGTCCCAGGGCCCCCTGTACCTGGCGGGGAAGGAGCTCCCCCTTCCCAAGCCCACATGGGTCCTCTCCAAGAGGGAGGATGCTTCTGAAAGGGCAGTGCCATTGACCTCCTTCTGTGCCCTGGCTCAAGCCCACGCGCAGCCCACCTAATAAAATAGTCTGTCTTGGTGGCATTTCTGTCATGTATGTGCCTTTCTGCTTTCACTGATGACGACTTTCCCTCAGCTCCCCGATCCTCCATCGTGGGCCTGGGCGCCTCTGGGACTCCATCCCCCTCCTCCCGTCCCACAGGTGAGTGCGTCCACTAGAGGGTCCCTGAGGAGTGTGAGCACCTCTGACAGTGGTCACTCCTAGATGGAAAGTCGTAGTAAATCTCGTGACAATGTGTCGACCAACACTCTGGGCTTTTATTTTATTTATATTTTCTTGTAAAGGAAAAGGGTAGGCAGGAATGAAGGCGAGCAGACAGGCAGGAAGAAAGAAGAGGAAGAAGCTTTTTTTTTTTTTTTCATTTGTTTATCTTGGTTTTCACCCAGCACCAGGATGAACCTGGGTCCTTAGGATGTATGGGGACTATGCCGACCAGAGGCGGTGGACCTCACTACTATTCCACCAGAGTGTACCAGCTCTTTAAAATATTGAAATTAGAGCATGTCACTGTCCTTAGGGAAATCTTCTTGCTGCTTCCCATTTTTATTACAATAAAATTCATCTGCATCATGACTGAGGTACTTTGAATGAATTGAATTGATGGAATTGAGGTATTTGATTTACAAAGCAATTTAAGTTTTTAGATGTGTGGATTTACTCCATCAAATGTGACACATTATGTCTACCAGCAAATTTCTAATCATCCTCCCCCACTGCTCATTGGACCCCACCCCTCCTTTGCTCCCACCCCGCAGAAGCCTCAGAGGCCATCTCTCTTCCCTAGTGTCCCCTCAGGTTCTGTCGTCAGTGTCCAAGGCTTAGTTCTTGTCTTGTCTGTTCCTTTGCTTTGTTTATGTTCCACATATGAGTGGCTCCGGACCCACATTCTCAATCTCCTGTCCCCTGGGTGTGGGGAGGATCAGAGCTCATTCCAAGCTGGAGTGTACTGTACCTTTGGTGTTTTTCCCTTGTGAAGCCGCATGATTTCACAGATTTTCTGGGAATGTATCGAGACACCGAACACTCAAGAGTGGAAGGGAAGGTAGAAAGATGGCGGAGGGATGTACCATAGTTGAGCTGATAGAGCAATCCCTCCCTGTGCTCCCGTGGTATTTGATGCAGGGGAGGGAGCTGAGACATGCTGATGACACACTGGGTTCATCCAAAAAGAATCTGTGGAGAGAGTCGTTGGCCAGGAACACACAGCAAATTTATTAAAAGCAGAAATAACTAGTTGAGGTGCCCCGTGGGGCTGGAGAGGTGACATCAAGAGAATGCACGTGTGCCTGTGTGGGACTGCTGCCTGCCTCGCACACAGGTAGGGTGGATTCTGTGCATAGATGAGGGATAGGGACTTTGGGCAGGTAGGTCCTGGTTACCTGGAGAGAAACATTGAGAGTATCTAGGGGTGCGTCCTAGATGCAGGCTGCTAAGCTGAGATCCCCCTGGGTTCTCTTTCAGGCTTTGCCAGTTAGTTTACTATTCACACATCTGCCTACTTCCCTGCAGATTCCAAGCTTTGTGTCCCCGCATCAGTATTCTTGGGGATTGGTCTGTTGGGTCTGCATTTTGATGGTGTTCTACAAATATTAATTGAATAGTTTGATACCAAAGAACATCCATCTCATCCTCCTCCTTTTTTTCCCTCTTCCTCCTCTTCCTCTCCTCCTCTTCTTCCTTTTTTCTCTTTCTCTCTCTCCATACCTTTCCTTTCCTCTCTGCTCTCCTCATTTCTTCTCTTCTCTCTACAGGTTACACCCATCAGGTCCCGACTTCCATCCCCAGCAGTGAGTAGTCATTCTCGAGCTCTACCGTTGCTTTGCCTCAGAGGCCACCTCTCCGCCCTAGTGTCCCCACCCCACTTTTCAGAGCCAAGATGCTCTGATCTTTCCTCATCTTCTCTCCAAGCCTCAGCAAAGATAAGCCTGACACAGGTCTGAAACCACACAGGCGTGGGTGCTGACGTTCCCATGATGCCCTGTCTTTGGCTAGGGAGCACCCCCTTCCCTCTCTTTCTCTCACTGTGCTTTCTCCTTAGTTACCATGACGTCCACCCTCTCTCCAGCACCCTCAGTGACCCCAGTCCCAGTTTCCACAGGTAAGTGAAGTCTTGAATTATCATCAGCATAGTCCTGGGTTAGTTTTGTAGATGTGGAGAGGGCCTCCTCTCTCGCGTGCGCTCTCTCTCTCTCTCTCTCTCGCTCGCTCTCTCTCTCTCTCTCTCTCTCTCTCTCTCTCTCTCTCTCTCTCTCTCTCTCTCTCTCTCTCTCTCTCTCTCTCTCTCTCTCTCTCTCTCTCTCTCTC
>RJWH01007676.1:0-37762 GCA_004363575.1 Solenodon paradoxus | reverse complement strand
TAAGAGCCAGACTCGCTCTTATATTCTAGAGAGAACGCGGGCACCTCGCAGCGAGTTTGTCCATCTGAAACGAAGGTGGTAAAGCTGCCGGAGGGTCACTGACACCCCGGTGGAAACCGGAGCAGGGACGGGAGGGCCCTAGGCCGCCTGCACGGGAGGCGGGTTTTACCTTCGGGGCGGCGGTCCCTGGGAGACCTGCAGGGCTGGGTCCGCAGCGTTCTGAAGCCACGTGCAGTGTGGAGATTCCTCTGAAGACCTGAAATAGAAATTCCATACCGTCCCATGAGCCACTCCTGAATATTTACCTGAAAAACCCAAAGGCACTCATTTGAAGAGACACACTCCCATGTTTACTACAGCGTTATATGCAAGAGCCTGAAGTAACCGAGGTGCCCAGTGACGCCGTGGATAAAGGTGTGTGTCGTCTACAGTGAATGACTGCTCAGCTCGCGGCGTGTGTGTCAGAGAGAGTCCTGTCATTTGCAACAACATGGGTGGGCCTGGAGGGAGCTGTGCTTAGAGAAACAAGGAAAAAGGCAAATATCATCTGACTTCACTTACACGTGGAATAATGGAGAAACCAAACAAGCAAATGAACCAAATTAGACAAAAATAGACTTTCAGTCTGTAGACCCAAATTAGTGGTTCCCAGAAGGGAAGGACAGAGAGTGTGCAAATGAGGTAAACGGGTCAGTGATACGATGAGAGCTGCAGTTGGATTCTTCGTGGGAACACAGTCTTGTACACAGATGTTGATTTGCAATGATGTACATCCCAACTGTACGTCATGAAATGCTATGCTTCCTCAAACCTTTAAAAAATAATCGTGTTAAAGGGAATTTTGCTTTTGTTGGTTTGTTTGTTGTTGCTTCTTCTGAGCCATTACAAGTGTCTGACAAAGTGACTGCTTCTGTTGACTTGTTTTCTCTCCTGGTGGCAGTTTTACGTGACTTCTCCAGGCCAGCCTGGCCCTTGACAGACGCTGGACTTCTCCTAGCCACTCCTCAGCTGAATTATTGTGCCTCAAACTAAAATGTTCTGCTATTTCACACTGTGTAGGACAAGCTTGGAAGTCTCATCTCCCTGGCACTGCCCCGCACTTCAGGTCACAACCGCGTATCACCAGCAAAAATCCCATAGAATCCTATCCCTGCTGCAATTCCTGCTCTACTCTCATCTGGCTACTTCTCTCAGCGTCATCGAAGGGCTCTGCCACGTCTGTTTGGTGCTAAACAAACTTGCTATTTAAAATAAAGATCTCAACATCCTGTTTCTGTGTCCCCAAGGGCTAGTTGTTTAATCCCTCTGAGTTTCCTCCGGAGTAAAAGGAGTGAAAGGAGGATTCAGATCTTCCAGAAATATGGTGTTTCTTTTCATTTTATAGAACTTTCTGCAGTATTTCTTACAAGGCTGGTTTAACGGTGATGAGTTCCTTTCACATTTGTTTCTCTTTAAATCTGTTATTCCTTCAATGGTAAGTGATATTTAGTTCATATTTTTCATCCCTGTTGGACCTGTAGATAGGAGAACTAATTGTATACCCACATATTAAAATCAAAACTCAATCATGGCATGCCCTTGTGGACCAGTGTCTAGGTCAGTCACCTCTGAAGGAGCACGGGCCACAGACCCCTGGGTTCGAGTCCTGGGCCAGGGAGAACAACCAGTCTGACCAACTAAATAAAAATAAAGTGCTTCTTCCTCCTCTCTCTTCCCACCTGCCTACTCACCTTCATTCCTGCCTGCACCTTTTCTTTAAAAATAAAAAAAATTCAAGCACAGATTTTTATACCAATATTTAGCAGCAGTATTCTTAATAACCAAAAAGGGAAAACAATGCAAACATCCACAATTAGATGTGTGAATGAACAAAGAAAGCATGGTCTCTGCATATAATGAAAGAATATTTTTTAAATTCTGAGACATCTACAACATGGATGAATCTTGAAGACTTTATATCAAGTGAAATAAATCACAGAAAGGCAAATACTGGAGGATTTTATATATACATGCTTGCAACAGTGCTCAGATTCAGAGACAGAGGCTGGTGGTTTGGAGCTGAGGGCTGGGGCATGGCGAGCTCGTGTGGACATCTCTGTCTGGGAAGAGGAAGAAGTTCCGGATCTGGATGGTGGGTTGACTGCACAATCCTGTGACCGCACTTAATGCCACTTTGTCATAGACTCAAAATCCTGCCGCTGGATCCCACCTCCACCTGTGCACACCGTCCCTTTGTTAAATCTACACCTCTGAGTCTGCCATCTTCCTCTGGGTTCTGCCTAGCCCATCAAAACAGAAAGGGAAGGGGTGCGCCCTGGTGGCCGAGTGGCCTAGGACACCTGGAGCAGGCGTGCACACATGCCAAGGTCCACGGTCCAAGGCCCAGGACCAGGGTGAGCAACAAATCTGAGCAGCTAAATGAAAAAAATAAATAAAGCTCTTCCTCCTCTTCCGTCTTCCTGTTCGCCTACTTACCTTATTCCCACCTGTACCTTTCCACTGAAAAAAAAAAAGGGAAAGAGAAGGAAAGATGCACGCTGGCCTGGAAGGAGTGCCATGTCTTCTGTGCCAGACACCTGCTCTTATCTCTTGCGATCCTCACAGCCACATGGTGGGGAAGATTCCATCACGTGTCCTGAGAGATTCAACAATTTGTCCAGCTCCCTGAGAGTAAAGGATAGAGCTGGTATTTAAAACCCACATCTCCCTACAAAGAAAACCCATGTTCTTTCTTCTCTGAGACCTCAAAGTATTATGGAAATGTTGCTTCTCTCTGTTCTGTGAAATTCTCAAGCGTTACATCAATCAGTATCTGCAATGTAAAGTTACATGTGAGAATTTTACCTAAGAAATTGTAGATGATATTTATTAAAGAATTATTTTTATTACAGATGTTAGAAAACCGGTGGGGAAAGTCTGAGAATCGGGAATACTTCCCTTTTCTGTGTAACTGTGCTGGCTTTTCCTTCCCGGGGTGCGAACTCTCCTCTCCTCGTCTGGCGCAGGTACGGTGGCTCTTCACTGCCATAGATTCTTCTGTCTCCTTTCTTTTTCTTGATTTGCCATTTCTACTTAATATCCCTGTCTGGCCTTTGCTTAAGTTTTCTTTAGAATCCCTTGGGGATGAGGCATTAAATGAATCAAATGGGTTACTTAGCTTTTCCCAGCTGGTCGTTGAAAATGTTGGACCAACCACTCATGTGGCACTCAGAGACCAAAACGGAGTGTGGACCCGTGTCCCTGCTCTGGAGCAGAGCTCTTTCATTACAAAGAAAACACTTTTCATGCCAACAGATTGAGGTGAACCTGAGTATCTGACTCCCTGAGTATTTGTCATTGCACAAGGAAGTTGTTCTTCAAAAAAGCACAACATATAAATCATTCATGTTTACAACCATCGTTCACAGAGCTGAGGTCACACACATCAGAGTATGTGCACAGTTACACAGCGTCCTAGCTAACTGGCTAAGTTGTAACTTCTTAAGTTTAAGCAGAACGTCAGAAACCCCTCCAGTCCAGGTCTTCCTTGCTGGTGGCCACCTGGCGTTCCAGGTACCGGGGTCTGATTCCCTGCCAAGGCATCGATTTATCCAAACTAAGCTTTTCCCCTGTTATTCCCCGCAAGGTCTATTCATTCATTGACCTCAAACCACTATATCCATTTCTGGCTCCCAAACGTTGCCCATTTGCCATCTAAAAAGGCTACACTGTTTTTAATGGTGTGTGTGTCCATGTGTGGCTTAAGGAGAATTATCAGTAATTGAAACCGTTGCCCATTTGCCATCTAAAAAGGCAACACTGTTTTTAATGGTGTGTGTGTCCATGTGTGGCTTAAGGAGAATTATCAGTAATTGAAAGTTAATTGACACAAACAGCCAAAAACCAGAAGCTGCTGCCTTGCATAGGAGCTGTACACCTCCTCCATGATGACCTCCAGGAGGACAGAGACGCATTGGAAGGCATCGAGCATCTGCAGCAACGACATTCAAGAAAAGCTTTGACTGAGGGACCAATGTTCTGGGAGCTTGAAGACACTGGGAGGGAGGTGCATGCATTGACATGGATTGTGCACCCGAAACCCACAGCCACAGCCCCAGGTCCATCGGAACATTAGTGGATCTTCAGTTCAGTTCTTTCCTGTCCTTATCTGCTCTCTTCCCTTCCTTTCGGGGGTGCTGAGCTCTGTTTAACATGCATCTAAAACTTCAACAAAGCAACTGCTTTGGTGAACTCAATCAGATATCTCATCAGAGACCTGTCTTTATCTTTCAACAGCACAGGAAGTGCTGCTTTTCCCCAGTAAGACCAGCCTGCCTGCAGGCACCGCTGGTCTCCAGGCCATGCACGTGTCTGAAACACCGAGCGGGAGCGCTGCTAGCCGTTGGCCTCTTCCTACCACAGGCTCGCTCGTCGGTCCTGGTGCTCCTCGGTGGGCATGCACTGCTCAACCATGAAAAAGTTAACCCACCTAGAAATATCCTAGAAGTTGTCCTCTCTCTTGGGAATCTGCTGACTACAAACAGGCATCCATGACACCGCAACGCAAATGGTTCTGGTCTCAAACAGCGATGGAAACGTAGCTCGAATTCAAGAACATCCGAGCCTTCGGTGCTGACAAGGATGCCGTGGGCACAGGCACAGACCATGGCAGGAGCAAGCTTGCATCTCTCATACTCGAAAACTCTATGCTCAGTGCGTCCTGGTAGAGTAGCAGATACTCCCACCGCCTCCGACTGAGCGCAGTCCACACGCATCCCAGGAACCTGCATTCAAGACTCTGGCCACAGACATCAACCAAGATGAGCAACTAAATAAAAATAAATAAAATGCTTCTTCCTCATCTCTTCCTGCCTGCCTGCCTCTGCTCACCTTCATTCCTACATGCACCTTTCCTTTACAAAAATCATAAATAAAGCTCTGTGATCAGTGCAGTCGCTGTGATTCCAACTGCCTGACAGCAGTGCCCTGTCACATGCCCACTTCTAGAGAGCAGATCTCCTTGATGGAGACTCCGGTCTTCCCGCATGAGCTCTACAACCTGGAGTTAGCTAGTTAATCTCTCTAAGAATCTGCAACATGGAAAGATTGATACTGGGCTTCTTCGTCCAAGGTGAGGCTAGTGGGACATAATGCATTTGAACACCGAGTTCGGACCCTGGCACCTGTGAGCACGCAGTTCAGGAGAGCTATTATGACTGCTAGTTGCCATAACACCTTCTTCACAGTCCTCGACTCTCAGAGCTTTTGACAATGAGGAAAACTCTACCCACTGAATTTATAAAGTGGCGACCTGGTCCGTTGCCCTCACTATGCCTTTCCAGAATCATGATGACGCAGGAGCAACTCACAAGGCAAACGTCCATAAGCGTTCATAGCAGACGATGGTTTCTTCACATCTTCCCAACCTTAGACTCCTTCAATTGCCATGCCAGCGCAGCCCGACACAGCGGTCAGAAGCCACATCAGGACAGGCAGAAAGGGAAGCATCTCAGGTTTCTTCTTCACTCTTTTTCTCATCCTGTGGGTACTTGTCATTTCCTGGTCTCCAGCGCTTGACGGGTCACTTTCTACCCGTTTATGCTGCAGGGAATTAGAGGCAGAAAGCTTAGATTAGATGAATCGATGCCTTGGCAGAGAAACAGACTCTGGTGCCTGGAACGCCAAGTGCCCACAGCAAGGAAGACCTCGGCTGGAAGGGCTTCTGACGTTCTGTTTAAACTTAACAAGAAATTAAAAGTTAGCCAGTTAGCTAGGATGCTGTGTAACTGTGCACATACTCTGTTGTGTGTGACTTCAGCTCTGTGAACAATGGTTGTAAATATGGATGCTTTATATGTTGTGCTTTTCCGAAGAACGACTTCCTTGTGCAACGATGATAAATACTCAAGGAGTCGGGTTCTCGGGCTGACCGTCCCTAGAGGGCTGCTCACTCCCAGACCCCGCTTTCACTCTATCTTAGTCTCTGGTTTTCTCAATATTTCGTGGCCTCCTTCCCTCTCTCCTGTTCTCCTGGACAGAAATCCCGGCATTATGCCAAGTGTTTGAACCAACAAATGAACTGTGTCTGATGTCGCTTAAATCCGCATGCCTTTCCCCTGACAGAGAGTACAGCTAAGCCAGGTCTCCTGCTGTGTACTTCCTGGGGGAGATGAGAACCTCAGCTGCAGCTGCTGGACTCGGTTCTAAACCCAAGACTATGCCTTAGAGTGGAGGCCGATCACAGGTGCAGAGTCTGGCTGGTTCCCAGGGACTGAGCTTGAAGGCAGGGGCCGCAGAGGATCGAGAAATAGAAAGAAAGGGACCAAAACAGAAAGAAAGCAGGGTCAGGGGATGAGCAAATCGAGAAACTGTCACCCCAAAATACCACACCGAGTCACTGAATCCTTGCCTATTTATTGTCCTTACACAAGGAGTCATTCACAGAAAAAATACCAGAAGTCAATACCAGAAGTCTAACAATCATTGTTTACAAAGTGATTTTACATTTAAAAGGTTTGAGTTAACTATCCAGCCCTTGACTTCTTCCTGAGGCTGGGGTTGGGGTGGTGGGGGCACAAAAACCTGCCCACCAAGGTTTTCCCTGCAGGGGCGGGTACCTAGCATTCCAGGCACCTGGGTTTTTGTTTTCCCTAATGAGGCGTTGATCATCTAACCCAAGCTTCCTCTAGTCATTGCAGCAGCAGCAGTCACCGGCCGTGACCGTGGTCTTCCCCTCAGAAAATGTCACATTGCCACAATGTGATATTTAAAGTGATGTCTATGATCAAATCGCTCCACTCCCCACTGACGTTCTTTAGGGCAGTCTTTGTCCAGCCCTGGGCACAGCCAGGATCATGTGCTACATTTATGACCTTGATTCCTGAGACGACTTGAGATAGAGATGTGCTTGGATTCTGTTCAACTGCGGGAACACCCCCCAGCCTCAACAGGTAACTGAGGTGCGGAGAATGAAACGGCGCATCCATGAGCTCTCATGGTAATTATCACAGTAACGGACACTCAGAGTGTCCGTTGCTGGAGCCGGTGGACAGGCCTGCTGCCGAGGTAGCAGCCACGCCACGCTCCTGCCTCGGCCAACCACACGCACTAAATGGGACTGCACTGCTTTTTCATCTCTTCCGACCATCCCATCATATTTTTAAAATGAACGAGGCTGTCTTCAAAGCAGGGCAAAACGGGGCAGTTGTCCCAGACTCAGTCTATTAAGCGGCCCCAAAGCAGCTGCCCATCAGGCCCCACATCAAACATAGCCCTTGCTGGTGCTGAACGCAGCTGCTGCTGTCGTTTCCACCCCCCGTGAGGAAACAACAGCCATGGGTGCAAGATTTTCCCCAACACTTCACCTGTGCATTCAAAGGGAGCAGAGCACTGCAATGTGGTCCAGTCACAGGTAATTACCACGGGGTTCTCTCTGGCACTGTGGGGTCCTCTCTGGCACTGTGGGGTCATCTCTGGCACGGTGGGGTCCTCTCTGGCACGGTGGGGTCATCTCTGGCACTGTGGGGTCATCTCTGGCACTGGGGGTCATCTCTGGCACGATGGGGTCATCTCTGGCACAGTGGGGTCATCTCTGGCACTGGGGGTCATATCTGGCACGATGGGGTCATCTCTGGCACTGTGGGGTCATCTCTGGCACTGTGGGGTTATCTGTGACATTGTGTGGGTTATCTCTGGCACTGTGGGAGTCTCTCTCTGGCACTGGGACAGTTAAAGTGGCAGATATTTCAGGCAGGACATTTACAGCGGGCTTTTGGGTTCCAAGTTTGATTTTTGTCTCATGTGCCAAAATTCCTTGCACTGGCCTTGCCCATTTATACGAAGTCCCACGGGATCACAGGTCATTACTATGCGATCACTGATCAGCATCACATAGTCCTTGCTATTTGCTGAACTGGCTGCTCTGCTCCTGCTCGGATTGCTCCGCCTCCACCCCTGTCCTCAGTCACCAGCACATCACCTGTCCCATTTTTGCCCTCCAGTGCCCCGTGTTTGTCTCAAGGAAATATCTCAAGGTCAGTCCACTCATAACTAAAGAGTCTTAGATCCCTCTCTTACATGTGTGTTTTTCTTTATTAGCTAGCTGAGTAAACAATTTAGGTAAAAACACTATTCCGACATTCTGGTTGCATGACAAAGTCACCTTTGCTCTCCCAAAGCTGTATAGGTGTTTCCATTCTGGGTGTGGGGATCACTGGGTGAAAAAGCTCAGAAAAGTGTTCGTTGCTGTAAAGACGTGCCTGGAAGGGGTTGTCTGGTCGCACACCAGGATGGCCGAGCTCCCCCAGAGCACTTTGGGGAATACAGCTTCCAGCTTGAAAACAGACCATCTAAGTTGCCTGATGGCCACAGCACGTCCCATTTACAAACTTCCCTTCTCACCTGAGCCAGTGTGACCACCCCAACCCCTGGGGCGGACACGGCACCCTCCTTCCTGCCTCACCACCTGTCACGTACCCATTGCCAACCAGAAAAGCCCCAGATGGCCCTCAGTCGCTGAGGTTGAGTTTCTGCTTTCCTCACGCACACTCTGCCCCCAGCACTTAAGCTGCAGCCGCATCCACCCCGCCGTTCAGAGCAGAATCTCTGAGTGCAGGAGCAGATCTGAAAAGCTTGACGGTGTGCTCCTTAGTTTCCTGGTCCTCGGCCATAGATGAAAAACTTTGACTCTGGCTCTCTGATTTTTCTCTCCAAATATTGAGTTGAAATCATAAGAAACTGTCTTTGTGTAGGTCAGGCAGACAAATATTTCATCTGGTTCAACATAAAAAGTTATTCTTGGGGGCGCCAACCCTGTAGGACCCACAAACTGCACCTTGGTCAGCATGACAGCAAGATGGGTTCCCAGCTTAGAACACATCCTGTTTCATTTTCACTTACCCCGATGTCTAAGATTTTTGAGTATAGTTTCTTGTGACCCCTGGTAAGTCCCTCCTTAATCTTTTCAGGATTGTCCAAGGGTTGGTTTTCTTGGTGGTGTCCACAGTTCTCTTGGCTCTGTACGTTTTTCTCAACCTTTTTCTTTTTCTTCTTCAAATTATCTCATCTCAATGAACTAATCTTCAAGTTCACCAATAGTTTCTCTGCCCACTCACATACGCTATCGGGTTCCCTGGCGAGTAGTATGTTACCGACTGATTACACTTTTCTGTTTAGTTTTGCTTTATCGTTTCTATATCCCAATACTCTATATTTGCTGAAACATTTTTCTCTCTGTCTTTTCAGACATTTGAACATGATCTCTTGTAGTCTCCTGAGCATGTCCGGTTAACCCTTTGAAAGTCTTTGTCTGGTAAACCCAATGTCTGTGTTCACTGACCCCTCTTCCCCGACAGCACAAACCTTGCCTGATTCTTTGCAAGTCTCATCATTCCTATTGAAAAGTAGTCATTTAAAAGCACATAATTGGACAGCTTGGTAAATCAGCTACTCACATCCACGATCAACTTGATTGCTGCTTTTTTTAAATCACTGTTGCTATTTGCTTGTTTAGGGACTTGCTTCACTAAATCTGTTCTGTTTATTTTCTTTGTCATGTGTGTCCCTGTCAGCTCCTATGCTTGCTTGGCAGTTAGCCCGTGTTACATAAACTCCTGGAACCAAAAAGTCTCTCCACTTTTGTTAAAGAGCATGTGTGTGTTGCAGCACACCTGTAATGCTTGCTTCTTAGCCTCCACATCCTGCGTACAGAACCCCAACATTAGCCAGACAGGGAGGTTCGAGCCTTCGCTTTCCCAGGCGCACATGCCCGGCACGACACTTGGCTGACAAGGTCCCAGGAATATGTGCGAGATTTTAAAAGTTCTTTTATAACGTTTTATAATGTTTTATAACATTGCTCGAGGCAATCATGAGGAGAGAGTGTGGCATTTTCCTGGGGCCCGTCTGCCAGCAGAGTGGGCGAGGCTCTGGGGGAGGGGCTGGAGGAGGGGCATTGCCCAGCTCAGTGTCCCTCAGTGGTGATTTATTGGCTGACTCCCGTCAACTGCTTAAGGCGGAGGGCCCGAGCCAGGAGGAGAAGCTAGCAGGCCTCCTGCCTGTCCTGCCTGAGATTTATTCCCGCCTTGTAAACTGCAAAGAGGCAGAGGAGCTAGCTGGAGCGCTGGGGAAGGTCTGGGGAACCTGGCTGATAACTCCCTGGAGCGGGGAGGCTGGGGTGGCAACAGACCCTAAAGGGAAGTCAGTGGGGTTGTCTGCATTTGGTCAGTGTGCCTCTGGGCTGCAGTAAAAATGCACTCCCTCTCTTCAGGGAGGTTGAGAGAGGCTGAATGGGACCTGAATTGCCTAGGGTTTTGCAGAGGGGGTATAAACTGGTAGAGGAAGCAGGGTCAGCGGAGACAGAGGGAAGGGGACGGGGAGGGAGACTGGACAAGTGACAGCTCTCTCTCAACTGACAAATCCAAATGGTGCTCTTTAGAAGCCGTGAAGACAACTTTATTACGCGCGGGCCAGATATAGAATCTGAGCCCCGAAATGCTTTTGGGATGCACTTTTATTGGCGAGGGACGGGGGAGGTGTGAATTAGAATGGGAATTACAAGCAGAATTCAGTTATTCATTTGTGAATTCCTCACATGGATGACAAACAGGATTCCCATAATTGAAGATGCACATAGTGTGTCATTCTCAGAAGGGGGTCCCTTTTTATCTAGTCAGTAGCTCCAACCAGTCTAGACTGTCAGGTGCCTGGTGGCTGGGTGGCCACGGTTGGTCCTCAGCAGCTAGAAACTGGGGTGCAGCTTCCTTTCTTGCATATTCCCCCATTTTGTTTTTAAACTGATGACAATTTGAAAGTCCATATATGAGGAATTGGGGTGAAGACTCGATATGGCTGCTTCCTACTGGACAGGGCAGTAGTGGCGGGGGGAGTTCAGCATCTTGGAACTTCTGAATATAGAACAGACTATAGTTAGCATTCTTGTCCATCATTGGAGGGTATGGGGTTATACTGCCGAGCCAGCAAGACATGCTTCGTTGTGACCTGTGTTTATGGTGGACCGAATCAAGCTTATTATGACAGGCAGAAGACAAGGAAGCAAAATGCAAATTCCCAAAATGAGTCCCATAGTTCCCAACAAAGTTTTGAATCCACTGGCCCAGGAGAACCAGGAGAGCCATTTAGAGTCGAAGAGGGATTCCCACTTCCGGACTGGGACGTGTGCTATTTTCCGCATACCTCTGGCAATGTCCTTAACTATCTTTCCAATGTCATCTATTTGCAGGCAGCAGTTTGTCAAATTGAACTTAGCGTAAATGCCTCCCTCCTCTGCTGATAAGTAATCTCAGGCTCGTCGGCAACTCTCATCCGGTAGCCTGACCTGCCACTAAGTCTAGTGCAGTAGCTGTTTGGTAATTATCTCTACTACTGCTTGTAACCTCATCAATCGATTCACGAGATAGATGGGAGTTCTGTACCCCCAACTGCCATCTCAAGCCCAAGTGGCAGGGCCATAGGCTTGAATTATTCTTTCAAGGGGCCATTCATTGCCCCATCCATCGGCATCATCAGTTAAAGTAAGACCAGTGTCTATACTTGGCTTTGGTCTGTATAACTCATCATGAACTCTAATTCCCATCATTTCTCCTATAGAGTCTCCTAGGAGGAAGAACTGAGGCCTAGTTATGCTGATGTGACAAGTGCCTGTCCAGCCTTGGGGCAGGCAGGATGTGCCGTTTCACCACAGATCCAGTAGTGACCCTTCAGTGTGCAAGCAATGCTTTCAAAGATCTGCTCCCGGTCATGGAGTCTCAGACTTGGATAATAGTGATCGCCTAGGTTCCCCAAAGGGGATCCCAGGGTCGGTGAGCCCCTACAGGTGCCACATGAGCAGTTCCACAGGTCAGAGCTCGGATGCCAAGTACGGTTCTCATACTGGCAGGTTAGACTCCAATTCCAAGTGAATCCAGGACTGTCCTCACCACCAGAGCTGCTCCCAGCCCACTGGTAGGATACACAAGAGCTGAGGCCTGTCTCACTGCACCGTTCACAGGGTAATACTGTTTCAAGGAAAAACATTTGCACATTGGTGTCATAAAATGATTTCCTCCCGACCATCTCGCTGCAAAAAGTTTCCTTATTTTTTGGATCCATCACCTGGCATGGGGTCCAGATGCCATTAATCAAGATACCAGATTTGTCCCATTTCCCTTCTGCAGGTGCACAGTCAAGGGGAACTGCCTTCCTGGCATATGTCCAATTACAATGACTGTGGCCGAGGAAGACTTCTGACCTTGCAGTGGTCTGTTTTAGACAAAACATTCCAGGGGTGAGGGGGGGGTTCTACCAATGGCCAATCATGGTTTGTCTCTGGGTTCCACCAACCTGTCCCAGGATGGACCTCAGGGAGGTTACTCACAATCCACTCAAGGCGAAGTGGACGGCAACCCAGGGCCAGTTTGTTTCTGTCCCTGGCCTGCCACATACCCAGCAGCTGGATAAATTAAAGTGGTTGTTACAGCCTGGGCTGCTGCAGGAAGCGGTTAGGTGCATGTTGATCTGTTATTGGGGGTGGGGGGTCCACGATGGGTGAATTAACACCGCGAACAGAGTGTATACTAGGCTCATGGTTTAAGGGATGCAATAAACCCAGAATATTCCAGAGTGGAATTTGAGAAAGTTTGGCCTTTCCAGTTATCTATACATGCTGGCAGGCAGCAATCCCTGGAAGAGTCCGCAGGACTGACTGATAAGGGCAACTGGAAGAAGTGAAGCCCAGAATATGAACAGAGCAATGAACAGAGACAAACATGGAGTCTCCTGGCGCGTCATCAATATCTCTAAGTCTGACAAATTGCAGGTCAGCTTGAGATGGGAGGGAGACAGCTGCTGGGCATCCAGGCGGCGCTCTGGCCAGCGGGGTCTCCCTCCTGTTTGGATGATTCGCTGCTCTGATTAATTGTTTTCACTCATGAGCAGTGCACCCACGGAGCTAGACCTGAAACTCTAAGAGCAGTTGGAGTAACGAGCACGACAGTATATGGACCTGTCCACTGAGGCATCAGTGGTTCCTTCTTCCAATCTGTGACCCAAACCTGATCCCCAGGTTCATATGGATGAACCGGGGTTCCTAGTGAAACCGGGGCTCTCCCTAGTACATACCTGTTTATAGTCTGAAAGGTGGCAGCTAGAGCCTGGACTTGTTCCCACAGATGCTTGTCCCCCAGTTGAGGAAGGTTCCTAGAGATGCCGCCCAGGATCGGTGGGGGCCTTCCCAACGGAATCTCAAATGGGGAGAACCCATGTTTTCCCGGGGCGCATCTTACCACAAGAGAGCTAAGGGCAGAAAGTCCACCCTAGTGTGACCTATTTCTTGAACTAGTTTTCCCAACGTACCCTTGAGTGTATGATTCATTCACTCAGCTTTCCCTGAACTCTGTGGCCGGTAGGCAGTACGCAGTTTCCATGTCACTCCTAGTCCCTTTGTGACCGTTTGGACTAGATCGTTTACAAATGCTGGTCCCTTGTCGCTATGGATGGTTAAGGGTCTGCCATGCCTGGGAATTACTTCTCTGAGGAGCACTTTTGCAACTTCCCTACTCTTTTCGGTTTTGGTGGGGACTGCCTCTGTCCAGTTTGAGTAGGTGCAGATCAAGATGAGGAGGTACCGGTGCCCTTGAGCCTGGGGCAGCTCAGTGAAGTCTACTTCAGTGTTCTCGAAGGGGGCACTGCCCGTCCACTGCACCCCTGGGGTCGGACGTGGGACATTGTTGGCGTTGTTTCTAGCACACGTGATGCACTGCTCTGTAACAGTCCTGCAGAGGGCAGAGAGCTTACTGATGTAAAACTTCTTTTGAAGAAGCATTTCCAAAGATATCTTCCCAGGGTGGGTTAGCTGGCGATAGTCCGTGACAAGCTGGATGCCGAGTGTGTGGGGAACATATATTCTGCCATCTGGAAGCTGTCTCCCCTGGTATTCTGATGGCCCCTTCTGATTTGTCCCATTCTTCTTCTCGTAGGGCATATTGAGGTTTTGTTGCTCTTTGGACAGAGGCCAGAAGGCAGGCTGAGTCCCCAGCTCTGCCTTCTGCTGCTGATTTTGCAATTTTATCAGCTAAATTATTACCATTTGATATTAAATTCATATTTCTTTGATGTCCATGACAATGTAGGATTGTGACTTCTGCTGGAAGCCAAACAGCTTCTAGTAGTTTCAGAATCTCCTCTTTGTTTTTAATGTCTTTGCCCCCAGTGGTTAAAAGTCCTCTTTCTTTGTAGATGGCTCCGTGTATGTGCACAGTAGCAAAGGCATATCGGGAGTCAGTGTAAATATTAACTCTTCTCCCTTCTGCTCTTGTTAGGGCTCTGATCAAAGCCTGAAGTGCAGCCCGCTGTGCTGACCAGCCCTGGGGAAGCGCTTTGGCTTCAACCACAGAAGTTTCTGTGGTTACAGCATAGCCAGCTCGCCTCTCCCCTTCCTTCATATAGCTGCTTCCATCCAGGTGCTTCCATCCGTGAAGAGCGTGAGCTCAGGATTCTTCAGTGGGGAGACCTGCAGGTATGGGCGGCTGGCATGCACCTCATCTAGCCCTTCAGCACAGCTGTGCCCGGAGTTCCCTCCTCTGAGGGTAGAAATGTGGCGGTGTTTAGAGTCTGCACACAGTCTCTAGCATCAACCGAGGGTTTTCACAGAGTAGCCCTTGGTACTGGGTAAGCCGGGGGTTAGACAGTCATCTGGGTCCCTGATTATTCATCAGCGTCATTACTGCGTGAGGCACTTTCACATTTATTTCCCGGCCAAGAGTGAACTTATCTGACTCCCGGACAAGAAGAACAGTGGCAGCCAGTGTCTCAAGCAAGAAGGCCATCCCATCGCTACTGAATTAAGCTCTTTAGATTGGTAGGCCACCGGTCTTTGCCACGGACCAACTGTCTGAGTGAGCACTCCCAATGCCACTCCGTCTTTTTCATGAAAAAGAGGCTGAATGGCTTTTCTACATCCGGGAGCCCGAGTGCCATCCCAGCAATTTCTTAATTCCCTAGAACGCCCGCCCTCTCTTGCTCCTCCTCCCAGAGGAGAGAGTCTCGCTCCGGGCCAGTCAGAGCTGTGTGTAGAGGCTTTGCCAAGGCTGAGAAGCCGGGGATCCAGATTGGGCAGAATCCCACAGCTCCTAAGAATTCACAAAGTTTTCTCCTGGTCTTAGGTCGGGGTAGAGCTCAAATGACTTCTTTTCTTTCAGCCCTGAGTGCCCGATGCCCTTGGGAAATGTCAAAGCCTAGATAACGTACTTTCTTCTGCAGATCTGAGTCTTTTTCCATGAGGCTCGATACTGTGATTCAGCGAGATGCTCAAGAAGTGCACAGGTCCCTGCGAGGCCGTCTTCCTCGGTGGCACTAGCTAAGAGGAGGTCGTCCACATGTTGGAGGAGAGTGCCACGAAATCTTTCCCGGGGAAAAATTGCTACGTCTGCAGCCAAAGCTTCCCCAAACTATGTCGGAGAATTTTTGTAGCCTTGAGGTAATCTTTTCCATGTCAACTGCATCTGCCTACTCGTGTTAGCATCTGTCCATTAAGTGCAAATAAGGGCTGACTCTGGGGGGTCAGTCAGCCTGATGAAGCAGACTGCATCTTTCAGATCTATGCACGTAAACCAAGCAGCCTCCAGAGATAATTGGCTCAGTAAAGTGTACGGATTTGGGACCACCGGATGCAGTGGTTAACAGCTCTGAAATCCTGTACTGGCCGGGAGCCTCCCCCAGGCTTCTTAACCAGTAACAGAGGCATGTTCCAGGGCGACTGACACTCTTTGAGGATACTTGCTCCCTTTAATCGGTCTCAATGTGCTTGTATCCCTAGTCTAGCCTCTCGGGGGATAGGATATTGGCGCAGGCGTTGGGGCAGGGCCCCCGGTCTCAGTTCAGCTGTGATCAGAGGCCTTCTCTTCACCAGTCCTGGTGGAGTGCCTTCTGCCCAAGCCAACGGAAAAGTAGAGACAAACTCCGGCGGGTTTTCCTCCATTTCCTGAGAGCTGTAACACGCCACTCCTCCTCTCGGGTGGGGTGACGTTAGAAAGAGCCCCGTGGGTTCAGGTTTCACGTGCAGAGTTGCTGTTCCCTCGTGACTAAATGAAATTTGGGCTCCGAGTTTAGCTACTAGATCTCAACCAAGCAGGGGTACAAGAGAGTCTGGCACATACAGGAACTTGTGTTTTACCACGTGGCCCCCAAGCTCGCAAGTTCGGGCTTTGAAGAAGGGTTGGCAAGTTGCCCGATCCCCTGTGGCCCCCATGATGGTGACCATCTTGGTTCTGAGCGGGCCCACTGGGGTTGTTACAACCGAACGCTCTGCTCCCGTATCGACCATAAATTCTACTGGTTGGCCCCCTACTTTCAATCTGACCATAGGCCCCAGGGGACCTAAATTCAGGGAGCCTGGTCCATCTCAGTCCATGTCGGTCTCTGCCATTCCAAGGAAATTCGAGGCCCGCCCTTCTCTTCTGCACGGTCTTTCCCGCGGGTCCAGCCTGTTGGCGGTCCGCTTTTGCGGGCATTCACTTTTCCAACGGCCAAATTCCTTGCAGCAAGTGCATTGGTCGTTTCTAAGCCAGGGCCGCCTTCCCTCCAGCTTTGCAGTCTCCGTCCCCTTCTGCCCTAGGGCGGCCATCTCTCCTGAAGGGCTACAGCTAACAGCGTGGTTTTCTCTCTTCATTCACGGTCAGCCTCCCTCCTGCTGCTACTTCCCGATTCATAAAGACTTTGTTGGCTACTTCTAAGAGCTGGATGATACTCATTCCAGCGAAACCTTCCAGCTTTTAGCGCTTCCTACGGATGTCTGCGGCCGATTGGTAATGCCACACAGGTGGCATTTATCATCCTCTGATTATCTGGAGCCTGTGGCTCAAACAGGGTGTCAACTCAGAATGCCTCGCGTAACCGTTCCTAACAGTCTCCCAGCTCGCACCCCCTGCAAGAGGGCTGCCTGGAGTTGTTGGATATTGGCCCGTCCCTCCTCCGTATTAAAGTCCCAGTCGGGTCATCCCTCCAGAGCTATCGTTCCAGCCCAGGCGACTGCGTCAGCCACTCCAGTAGGAGCGTTGGCCTCTAGGTAAGAACCAGCCTCCGCCACAATACGCCGACTTTCTTCTGTGTCGCGGAGCGTGCAGAGTAACTGCTGGCCGTCCTCCCACGTGGGACGGTACGTTTGGAAAACAGTTTCAAGCAGGTCTATCAGAGTTTTTCTGAGTAGGAGGGAGAATGATGTTTCCAATTTTAAAGGTCTGTGCTTGAAAAAGGCTGATAATAAATCATGGGGCATCCGGGACGGATGGTGCCATCTCCCCCTATTTGATCTGGTCCCTGCGTTCCCGAAGGGGCATCTGGAGGGGAAGGTTGATTTCTGAGGCGTAGGTGCCTGCCCTGCTCGGGAGAGGGGGGATCTTGAGTTGGCTCTGGCAGGGAGACGGGGGTGGTGGAGTATTTGGGTCTCCTCCTGGCGGGGCTGTGGGCTGTGCTGAGAAACATAAGGGGGAGGTGGTAGCTCCTCTCTGAGGTCGCCCTGGAGGGTGGGTTTATGGTCAGCTGGGGCTCCAAGGTGCCCTTTAGGGAGCGTTTTGGAGTTTTCTGTGGCTCTTTGGAGCTTCTTGATGATGCCAAGAGACCCCTAGCCTCTCCCTCCTACTTGAGCTGAATCCTACCACGAGGGTACTGTTTGGGACATGTACCCTGAGAATATAAAATCTGTAATCATAAAAAATGCCTGCAACCCTATGTCCACAGCAGTACCGCTCACCACAGCCAAAACATGGAGACACCCTAAATGCCCGTCCACAGGTGATGGATAAAGAAGCTGTGGTCTACACACTCCATGGGATTCTAGGCAGTTAGCAAAACAAATGAAATTATTGCAAAACTGCTAAACTCTGGCTGGAATTGGAAGGCAACATGTTAAGTGAAACAAATCAGAAAGAAAAAGGGAAATACAGGACGGTGTCACTCGTGGAACATAATGAGATGAAACAAACAGCCAAGCCTCAGCCACATTCACAGGACACAGGGGACGGCTGCCCTGGAGGGGAGGGGGGTGGCCGAGAAGGGAGAGGACTTGGGGAGGGACACTGGGACTCTGGTGCAGGGGGCGTGTGTAACGCCACAGACTGAGAAGTGAGTTCAACATCTTAAAGTTCAACATCTTAAAGTGTGGACAGGTTTGTCAAACAAAGAAATAACAGTAATAGTATAAAAACAAAAAGTAAAAATTTAATATATATATAACACATTCTTTGTGATTCACAGAAAAAAGAAATAATGGCCTATTTACTTAGCCAGAAAAAAAAAAGACAACTTCTGGAAAGAGAAAACAAAAAGACATGAGTGAATGAGCTAGCTACAGAAGAAAAAATAGTTATTCAAAAATATTCTAGTTCTGCTAATCATCAAAGAAAAGCTAATTAAATGTCTCCCATTTATCAGATCAGCAATAATGAAATAACACATTTACCCAGGAATTCTACCTCTTCACATTTATCCAGAGGAAAATAGCCATGGGAAGAGGGGTCTATCAGTCTGAGGGATAAAGTCTAGGAGGTAACATTCCTAATTGAAGGAAATGTCAGACGCGGCGTGGATGTCAAGGAGCAGGAGAAACAGGCGCTGCTGTGGAGCCTGAGGGTCCAGCCTGCGTTCACTGACACTCAGGCGCTGCCGAGCCTCACTCAGGGCCCCCGCAGCACGCGGGGCGACAGCTGCCTCGACTCAGAGACCATGGCTGCTGCCCACAAGGAGAGGGGACCACACAGACACCGCCCACACAGGGCGCCACGGTGATGGTGGGCAGGAGAGGGCCTCACAGACAGGGGCAGGGGCTAGAGGACACCTGCAGACCCCTCCTCCCGACAGTGAGACGTCACTGCCGGTGGGCGAACCACCAGGGAGGAATCCTGGGGCTGCAACTGGACACAGGCTCCTTGATCTGCCTGGAGGTTCTGCTTGCCAGCCTCAAAGGTCATCCTGGGCACGAGGACAGAAGGTGCTGGATCAGTAAAGAAGAAGCTTAGTTTAGCCAATCAATGGGGGGCGGTGTTCCGGGAACGATGCCCTGGTGCCTGGAACACTAGGTCCCTGCCCCACAGGGAAAACGTTGGCAGGGATGTGTTTGTTCTCCCCTGGGCTCAGGAAGAAGCCTAGGGCTGGATAGTATCACCAAAACCTTTTAAATGTCAAATCGTTTTGTAAACAATGGTTGTTGGAAAGACTGATTTACTTCTGCAGTTGTGACTTGGGATGGCAATTTGGGGTGACGTTTCCCCAGTATTGTTCGTGCCTGACCCGCTTCTTCCTAGCTCGGTCTTTTTCTTTCTATTTCCCCGTCCTTCGCGGCCCCGCCCTTCAAGTTCAAGCCCTGGGAACCAGCCGGACAAGAGAAGGCTTCTCGGTGCAGCGCAGGGAAGAGGCGGAGAGGAAGGGCTTCAGGGATTCGGCTCTTGGGGCCATGAGGTGAGTCTAGAGTCAGGGGCGCCCAGCCGCTCCCTCGATTGCTGGAACCGGACGGCGTCGCCGCCTGCGGGACAGCGGCCCCACGTCGTGCCCGATGGGCCTGCCCGCTGACCGGAGCTGCTCGCGTGACGTCCCGAGCCCGGAGTCTCCGCACCGCTGAGCGAGGGTGTTACAGTAATAGGATAGATAATATTAAGAATGTAGTACACTTAGAAAATGGAGTGACTTATGCCCTGTTAAATGTTATAAAGTAACTGAATGAAATAAAACTAAACTGAGTGCAAACATAAAGATAAAAACGCCACTAGGCGACACCCCTGTGTGCACCTGTACCCTTAGATATCACAGCCCCAGGCAGCCCGTGGCGCCCGCTGATAAGACGCACTGAAGACACCAGAAGACGCCCACCTAAGAGTATAAGAAGAGAGGACTGAGAGAGCCGTTAGAGCCGTTTGTTCTACTCCTCCACAGACGTTCGCTCTCCACTCCCCTTATCACACCTGCCTGAAGCTCTGCCTGGGACCGCGAGTACAGATCGTGAGCCACAGAATCGGGCCCTGAATGAAAAGCCGAGACGCAGCTGCACATCCTTCGTTCCAGTGTGTGTGTCTGTCGGCGCGGATCTCCGGGTGGCCTGCTGGAGCCTGGAAACCACCAGGAATCGGGTAATAAACCGCGTGAGATTCGTGCATTCTATGTTCTGTCTCCGGTGTGATTTATGCTCGGCCGAAATAGATATTAAGTGCCTTGGGTCGTACGTGTAAGCCCAGTTCAATAGGACTGGCGGAGGCACCCTTGGTCACCTGTGCTTACGTCCCTGAAGGAGTTAATGGGACAATTGGCATAGTCGGCAGGATTGAATTGGCAGTTAAGGGATAAGTATACCCAGATTTAAAATTTAAATTGCTCTGAGCACAGCGGAGGTCCAAATTGGCAGTGAAGAGAGAAAGGGGAATATTTGGTTGACTCTAAGGTCAAGTGCTGAGCCTATTAAAAGCAATAATGCGTTCACCTCAAACTGAAAGCAAACAGCCTAGGGGAACCGTGTAGGTGTCACTTCTGAAAAACCTTGAGTTTGCTTTAAAACTTAAGTCATTCACTGTAAGGCCGTGCCCAGGAGAGGCTGCTCCCGAAGGCAAAAGCCGGAGGGCAGTAGTAGTCTCTCTGTCCAAGCGGGTCCGAGTTGGCGGGTTGTACCAACCGACTGTTCACGCAGGCCAGGGGCTGTGGAGGCAGCTGGAAGGAAGGACACACGAAAGGGAAACCGGGCTAGGAGACCTCGGTGGCGGGATCCGTGTTGGCGGGTTGTTCCAACCGGCAGCTCACGTAGGCAGCACAACCGTGGCATAAACGGGACCGAGGAGTAATATTACCAGATAAGAGAAGTCTCTCATCAAAAGGAAGGAAAGAGAAAAAATAAGAGAGACTCCATAAATGAATGGCAGAGCATAAATTAAGAAACCGGATCCTGAAAATTGCAATAAGGGCTCACACATATCTCTTTCCACATAACTCACACCTAACTAACCAAAGGGAACCTTCCCCATGGACCATCTATCCCTTTGGAAAGGCAGGTCCTAAAATTAGAATTCATCTGAACTGCCTTAAGGGCAATAAGAAAAATGGAGAGGATAAGAAATCTCTTTTCAAGAAAGAGCAAACAAACTCCATGTAACATACCAGCTGAGAGCAGATGGAGTATTTTGGAGGATAGACTAAGAGAGAAATTCAAGATAGGACATACCCCAAAATTAGGACAGGCAATAACTAACAATCCAGATACTCTGATACCAGTAATCGAAAGAGCAAAACCGGAAGAAATAATACCTATATTGCTACATACAATCAATAATTTACAAGAGGACAATGAAAAAGGCAAACAACTAGCACGAAAGGTAGTAGGACAATATCAAAGCAAACCAGCCATAGTAAGAAAAAAGATAATAAAAAAGGAAGGAGAAGGAGAAGGAGAAAACAGTAGAATTTACTTCATTTACCAGACAGGAGATGAATGAACTAAGAGGTCTATTTGTGAAAGGAGAAAGAACAGACGTAGACTGGCTATTACAACTATATGAGAAGGGAGGACACACCCTCATGGTGAGTGCTGATGAAATAGGACAGGTAGTAGATGCTATAGAACACCCGAAATTAAAACAACAAATACAAAGGGACATAGAGGAACAAGTAAGGCAAGCCTTAGCCTCCGTATGGCACTGGGTATCTAAAGACTGGAAAAGAGTCTTTCCTCATTTAGATTTCTCATCCTCACAATTTTCCAAACCGTGGAATAATATAGGGCAGCTCCAAAGTCAACTGAGGAAATTAGCCATCCTAAATGGGACATACCAGGATGGAAATCCCTGGGAAACCACTAATGTGGATGGTTATCATAAGATGCCTAATAAAAAATGCACCTGAAGGATATAAGATGCAAATGCAAAACATATTGGCAGGACCAAGAACTCCGAATGAGATTAGGGAGAAGACAACGTTACATCAGGATATGATTACTGATAAGAAATTCACCTTTGCCACAAAAAAGATGCAAATCCCACTACAACCAAAGACACAAAAATACTCCTTCCTCATAAATAAGGGAAAGGAAATAAGAGGAACACAGAACATGTATAAGAACAATAACCCCCAGAATAAAGGAAGAAATTGGACACAACCGAGGCCATATTTAACACATCAAAAATCCTATTGGCAGGGGAATAATCCTTTCTTCAAGAAAGGACCCCCACAAAATCAAAACCCATTTAGAAACCCTTCACTAAATTACAGAAATAACCCGTTCACTAAAAATAATCCATTTAGACAAGGAAACAATCCATTCGGGCAACGAGGAAACTACCAAGGGCCCCGCCCCCAATGGAAGGGCAACCAGGGGGGCATGAGAAGAAATTAACCCTCCTCACTTTAACAGATGAATTTTATAGAAAAAATGACAATAGACCATATATAACTTTAAACATAAAACCCCGAGATGATTTGACACTACCCAAAACATTTCTAATAGACACAGGATCCCAAATCTCTTTAATGGCAATAGATAATATACCTATAAAAACCCATGGAGTTGCTATATCCATTGAAGGAATAACAGGAAATATAATTAGAGCAAGACCAATGGACTGTAAAATATTGTATAGAGACAAACAGATTAAAGCTACATTTTATACAGCCCCTAACATAACCAACCTAATAGGAATGGACGTTATACCCATTATATACAACTCATCTACTAAATCCCTATCCATCACTAAATATAAGACAGACTTAGCAGCAGTACAAATTCCACCTGTAATCTTACCCACACCAACACAAACAGCATTCACACCATTAAAAGGAGGACACCAGGAGATCACGAAAGCCATACAGAAACTGCTAGGTGAAGACATTACAGAGCTAGGAAGATCACACATATACAATAGCCCAGTATGGCCAGTAAAAAAGCCTAATGGAACTTATAGAATTACCATTGATTTTAGAAACCTTAACAAGGTATCACCTACAATGGAAGGAATATTGCCAAATGCAGCGGAAACAATTAACATTATACAAGGTGATGCACCAAAATATATGGCAGCCATAGACCTTTCAGATATGTTCTTTGCAATCCCATTAGACGAAGAATCTAGACCATACACAACCTTTGCATGGCAAGGCAAACAATATCAATTCAAAAGATTACCTCAGGGATATAAGAACTCTCCCACTATAGCACACAACATATTAGCTACATACATTGATCCTAAACAATATAGCTCAAAAATTATCCAGTACATAGATGACATATTACTTTACCACAACGATATTGACATTCTCAAGAAAGACTTGAACAAGCTCACAAAAGAACTTAGATCTCAGAGATGGACAATCGACCCCGACAAAATTCAAAACCCAGGAACATCAGCGACTTTTTTAGGAATAAATTGGAACTCTGAGGGCAGGACAGTACCAGATAAAGTTATTAACAAATTAGAATCTCTCAAAAGCCCCACATCAAAGAAAGAAGCACAAGTCATGGGACTATTTATGTTTTGGAAATGACATATACCATACCTATCTGACGTAGCAAAACCAACCTATAAAGTAACTAGAAAGGCAGTGGACTTTCACTAGGATAAAGAACAAGAAGAAGCTTTTAAACAATTGAAACATTATATACACTTATTTTCAAAACTGCAAAACATACAGCCAGGAGATAAGGTTGTATTAGACACAGCGTTCACAACTGAACACGGTAATTGGGGATTACATAAGAAAGGCACAAATGACCATAGGCTGATACCAGTAGGATTCTGGTCCAAGAAATTTCCATATTCTCAATTTAAATACTCATATTTTGAGAAATTAATTTGGACTTTATATGCGGCACTGCTTCACACGGTTGACCGGACTGCAACCCAGAGTCGTCAGGAGCACACTGCCCCTGAAAGCTGGCTAAACACGGCAGCGGAAGAACTGGCAGGTAGCCAAACTGAAGAAAAGGTGCTGGCGTGGGACTGGTATGTAAATATGTGTGCACTAACGGCACCGGAGAACCAGCTCTCCTCACCGAGGAGGTTAACAAACTTGATGTAGAGCCACCTACCCGTGCCAACAAGTTTGAACCTATAGCAAAGCCTATAGGAATACAGGGACCAAAATACACCCCTCTCTTAAAAAATGCCTGGTTTACAGACAGATCAGCCTTCGTGTCTGGTGACCGTAACATCTGGAAAGCAGCATCTTTCAATCCCGTGACACAACAAGCCCTGACTGTGACAGGTGAGTCCAAGTCTGCACAACATGCAGAACTAATAGCTACATACCTAGCTATACAGGAGGCAGTGCGCACGCAAAAATTTAAAGTATATATATTTACGGACTCATGGGCAGTATTTAATGGAATCATACTATGGTCAGGAAAATAGAAACAAACCAATTGGCAAATTAATGGAAAGGATTTATGGTCTAGAGAATACTGGGAAAAAAATAGAGACATTATCCCAAAAGGCAAAGATCTATGTCACGCATGTAAATGCACATGCTAGTGATGATTCTAAAACAACATTATACAACCAAATTGCAGACAAATTAGCAAAGGGGCTGACACCAGAAGAAAATATAACAATAACAGATAAATCCACATTATTAGCAATTAAATTAAAATTAAAAAGAGAAGAAAATGGAAAATGGACAATACCACCAATTCCTTCAATTAAATTAAAAAAGGAAGATGGTAAATATAAAATCCAAACCCCAGAGTTAGAAATGAAGGTGACAATACCATTTATTACACAGATACACCAGACACTAGGACATATAGGACAATCTGCACTTATGAATTGGTTCATTAAAAGAAATATCAAAGCACCAATTAAAGACATTAAGTCAGCCATAAACACATGCACAACATGCAAAGGCACATACATGTTTCGAGCATTACAACCACCAAGAATAAGCAAACCTCATACACCCAATCAACTATTACAAATAGATTTTATAGGACCATTAAATGTACCATACTCACAAAAATACGCTTGCACATTAGTAGACGTCCATACTGGAATATTGGCGGCAACAGCATCAACCAACACTAATGCAAACACGACCCTAAAATGTTTACACACATGGATGATGCATTTTGGCCCACCACAAATTATAGAATCAGACCAAGGGACACAGTTTACTGCAGCAACAGTCCAAAGATTAGCATCAGAATATGATATAGACTGGAGTTTCCACTTGCCATATAACCCCATGACAGTGGAAACAATCGAAAGACATAATGGACTACTAAAACATAAAATGCAAACACTGTTAATGGATAACTCATACCCTTCATTGCAAGAACTGCTGAATAGGGCTTGCCTTTTATTAAACTCTAGACCTAGACAAAATAGACCATCACCTTTAGAAGAACTATACCTTCCGCACATAGAAAATATCAAAGAATACCAATTCTGCCCACCACCTAAATTGCACAGACACATGCCTTATAAAATTCTAGCAAAAAACCCTAAAGATAATTCATTATCCTTGCAGGAGATCATTGCAGATAGCAGATGATCATTATACTGGACAGTAAATGATAAGGGACAACTACAACAGACAAAAATCCAAAATACACAGCCTAGAAATCAATAGATGCATCAGATAGTTATCCCTATATTCCCACAAACACTTTTTGCATTTATAGTGTTTGCCATATCCGCTATCCTTCTCAACTTACTATCACATCCCCCGATATGCAAAAGGAGACATGGTAAACATGCTCAAAAACATTCTGCATTTGCATACTTCTAATAAGCCTACTGTTGATCAGCAGCCTCCTGATATTGGAGCATATGTGGTGTAAACACAGACGACATAAAGCAAACTCTACAAATACTACGAGCAATCCAGAGAATCAGATTTTAAATTTCTTAACAAACACCTCATCACTCCTTTATAATTACGCCCTCCGTATCCTTCAACAGGACTGAAATGGATACATGGGAAATTGACTTAGCGTCATTCTACAACAGGCAAAATTACAAACCCCTCTAAACACACCTAATTCAGTCCAGATTCCAGAATACTCTACACCTATTCCATCTCCAGATCAACCACATTTCCCAACACCACCCAGAACGCAAATAGACATATCACTATTACAACCTATGACCCCTTTGTTGGCAGGCCCCATAGATGTAGAAAGTCATTCTGAAATGTGCAATCCATCGTGACAGACTAGATGGCAAACTGACCCTGAAATGCAATACCAAGAAATCTACCTCCATGTATTTTCAGGAGGACTAACGAGAAAACTACAGAATCTACTGGATGATATTCAGGCTTTTTGCAAATTCTTACCTGGGCAATTGGCTACTCACTTCTTAGCATTAATACGAGACCAAACTAGCACAGGTGAACAAGCTGTATATTCAAATAATAGAAATCCAACCCGACTTCCACCCCCAACAGCAACCCCACGAGCTCTGGCACCATAACCCTGTACCAACACAGAGAGAATTACGCAATAGATCAGAATGGGAAAATATAATGGAAATAGACGAACCAGAGGAACCCTACCCCTCATGCTTCTCCTCATACTATTAGGGCCTATCCACGCTGAGAAAAACCAGCAGACGACTACTCTGTTACTTCTACTCCTACTCTTTCTGCTGGCTCCCCCGTATATCCATCTCTACCCCTAAAACCAATATTCCTACCACTACCAACACATGTAAACCACTCATGATCAAATTACCTGGTCCCTTTCCTACAGTAAAGTGGAGATTATATAATAACTCCACATATTATGTTTTTCACCACCCATACACACTTGTAGGTAATAATTCCTATTTCTCACTTACCACAGGGGAATTTGACTTTAACACTTGCCTACATTATAAATCCACATACAAACTATGCCCTTCATATTACCATCCAACATATTGTGAAGTGTTAGTATTAAATGGTGAACAAACTTCCATGAGAACATATGGCAGAACCTCACTCAAAGAATGTATCGCTCAACAGTAGTTTCAGGACTCATTAACTTTAAGGTCTGTCTCCATCGTGGAGGTTGAACAAAGGGATCCACCAATACAATCATACACAATAACAAACGATACAATACTTCAACTAAATAGTAAAATTATAAACATAGTCCAACACGTAGATCCATACGAAAATATACCAAATAGCTCCTGCAAACAGAGAGCAGTAGGACACATAGTACCATTTCAGGAACATCTCATGCGTTTTTGGTATACGGGAGAACTAGGAGACGACTTTGATGAATATGAGGAATATGAGGATGAGGAGGAAGAGGAAGAAGAGGATGCTGATAGTACTGAGGATAGTAGTGAGGATAGTAATGAGGATAGTAAGGAGGAAGAGGAAGAGACACACAAACCACAGAAACACCCACACAAATTTTTAATAGGAAACCATTCTTCTCCCCACCTATTTTGAATCCTACACTAACAGAAGGATTTCCTATAACAAACAATTACAATATGACACATATATTTTTTGATAACAAAACAGGCATCACTTATTATCAATATTACCTAACCAATTTTCCAAACTTCCCATCATTTGGTCACTTTTGTGTAGGGATCCCGTGCTGGACTCAACGACAGACTTGGGCCCAGGAATGCACACCCCCTTAGCAAGCGCTCTAACGCCACAGGAATACCTAGCAAACGACTCTAACTGGCCATATAGATAGATACCGCAGATACTCACAGATTTAATTAATCCAGTCAATTTTGACTCATACGATAATCTGAACAAACTGAGGGACTCCCCAGTGTTCGGAACAATATATAGATTATGCTTCCCAGCAGTTCAGATTAATAATTCACTACATGTTAACACCACTGGAACTAACTTCACACAACATTACACAAAATTAGAACCTGGACTGTATTGTGTGGACCCACAAGCAAAAATACCAGCCCCAGTCAGAAATTTTTTACAAAGGATTACAAAAACCCAACTATACACCAATATATACAAACTTAGAAAAGAACAGTTCCTAGGATTCTTTAACTATACAACCCCCCTTTATGCAGGCAAACTCAATTTCACTTTCAGGGAAATCAAACATATGGACCCCTTTTATTTGAATACAACACACCTTTGTGCAAGAAAGCCTATGAAATACGGTATGAAATACAGCTTTTCCAATATACCAAGTTACAACTGCTCTAAACGATCATCCCCGCATTATAAGACAATTACGGACTGGCTAGGGACAAAGGACATGATTACATCAACAACAGGGCTACAAACTTTAGGTAATGTTACAATGCACTTCCTCAAATACGAACAGCTAACATTCCCAATATTTATATTTAACGCTTCTGTCAACGCCACCAAGATAGAATGCAGCCCCATAATTCATAGATTACTACCCTATGCTATCACACCTAAACATGACCCAAACCTTAGAAGACCAAATTTTTTGAATCACCCCTATTCATATGGCCCATTCCCAATTACATCTTTTAGAAATATCTCAATTAGTTTAAGCAGCACGAGCAGAGACTGGGGAGAAAATACCACAAAACAAGCAAAAATATATACATATCTCTATCCAAATTCTATGATGAGGCCTATAGTCGTACCCTTAAAATATTCTCACTATTACTGCAAAGGCTATGATCCTTTAATCAGCCTCTATTACAACGTCTCATATGGACTAAAACCTATATCATGGTACCAGAGTTTTGGAGCACAAATTAACCCCGCAAAAACCAGACGCATAGCAGGCTCCCTTTCATCAGGTTTCCAATCTTACATGCTCTCATACATGGATGGTGGATGGAAGAAATTATTTCTCCACCACCATTCACTTATGACCAACCACTCACTCTTACCTTTTACAAATTTTTATTACGTACCTAGAGTAACCGATCTGTGCTATGGAAACCCAATAACACCATGTATAATATATAGAGGTTGTTACAATGCAACACACTGCTTAAGGACTCTTCATTTTTCACCAGTCTTTTCTTGTGGAATAACCAAACCACCACCAAAAATCCTAGACCCCCCCCAGCAGTAATATAAAAAATTAATAATCCCATCAGACTGATCTTTCAGCCTCAAATACAAAGAACGACAATATACTTCTCACCTAGGGACTTTCTTGCATCTTCCCTAATTAGAGATTGTGCCAGGGTTGAACCACCATTACAGACAAGGAATGAACCCTTTCCACAAAAATATAGGCAAAATGCAGGATGAAGACTTTTACAATTAGACATGGCATCTTTTGCATTAACATCAGCAGCAGCTGCAGTATCAGTCTCAAATTCAATAAGAATTAACAAAATTACAAATGACTTAAACACATATTTTCACCATCAAAAAGAATTTGAAACCAAAACATTAGAATTATTATCTAAATCTTTTGAAAGTGTTTATCAATTGGCAGCACAAACACAGCAACAAATTATGCTCTTCAATCAAGCACTAAAAGAACAGAAGATATACATGGACTCCTTGCATCAAGATGCAGTAGATTTAAACAATAGATTCCAAAAATATCAATTAAGACAACAGTGTCAAACAATACAAAACTCCCTCACTCGGGCACAAAGGGACCTAATATCCCCATCACAATGGGACAGGGACTGAACCCGCTTTGGAGCGATAATATAGCAGTCACTGATTTTACAAAACCCATTGGATGCACATATTCAGATTGTGAAATTGCAATTCTCACCGCAATAGGAGGCGAAAATCTAGTAGCCTATCCGACATTAAATAGACCAATTAAATTAAAGGAGGAGGAATATGCAGAAACATTAGAAGAAATCGTATTTGTAGAACCCTACTTCTTCATGAAATCGAAACTTATTCAATTCACCCCTAATATCTTCGTAGCATTTCAACCCCTACAAGCAGATACTTTCCCAATGTCACTCATCCCTCATACACCACGACCTGTGATGTATAACGTAGGGAGACATAACTCTGTAGCAGGCTTCACTAACATTTCTGTTATGACCATACTAGCAATACTAACGTGGATTACTCTTTCCTAACCCAATGTAAACTTATTACTAATACAATGAATGTTACTCATGTTAGGTTGGCTCAGAAAGACGGGACGGCGGCCATGCCGGGAGGCCATGCCCGGGAAAAAGGTGGATGACGTCAGAATAAGAGATGCGACCCCCACACCTGGATTCCCAGGGCCAATCCCCAATCACCACGTAGGAAGCCCGCGAAATTCCTCTGCTTAAAGAGGGCGCCCCTTTGTTCAAGCGTGACTTCCCCGCCCCTCGTTCTGCGGACTTGGGAACCTCGCCCGGGTGTGCAAACCCCAATAAAGCCCTGGCTATTCGACTTTTTGTCTAATTGACATTTTCTCCTCGCGGAGCCCAGAAAAACCTTACAATACTGACGTGAATTTTCTCCTTTGACTTTTTAGATGATTACCAATGTAAAGAAATAAGAAACCATTTGAAGATCAATGAGTCTGAATAACGAAAACAGAACTGGGGGGCTGCTGTGAATCAGGCTCCGGGTCCTCCGGGCCCAGTCAGACGCAGCTGCCTCAGGACGGAGCCGACAAAGTCAGCAGCCACAAGATCCAGGAGCGAAACTTGGGCCATCATCACCAAAGTAAATTTATACCTGCGTTTTATGTTATTGCATCAACAAGAACTTGATCTTCCAGGATGATTTGCAAAGTGGGCCACTAGTTGGAACTTGACGGCTTTCTAAACCTAATTTGTATAACCATCCTGCCCAGTTTTTATGTCACACCCCGCAGAAGCTGACTGGAGCACAGTTGAAGGCTGTGTCTCCAGGCTGCAGCCCTAAATAAGACCCCAAGCAAACACTTGTGTTTTGCTTTATGCAGGTCTTGGTTATTCTGGGACATTATTTCGTCTGATTCTTTTTATTGGAAGACTATTGTATAACTGGGGAAAAACATGTTATTGCTCCTTTAATATACTTCTGGGTTTTGTTTCCTCATATTATGTAAATATTTGCTATAATGATATCAGAGATTACCCTTCCACATGCTTTCAATGGTGCTGCCTTTCTCTGTCGGGGTGTATGCCTCCAGAGGATGAAGTCCTGGTCATTTTGTGCAGGAGAAAAGTGGAAGAGCACTGGACCCAGAAGGAGCCTGCTCTGCTGGGGCAGGAATACCTGGGATAACATGGCCTTGAACCGAAGTCATGAAACAGAGCAGACAGGCAGAGGGCACAGGTCATCTTCCTCTATTTTGAAATGATAAAAGTTTTCTTAATAAAAGACATTATCAAACTTAATGGAAATTATTGAAGTAATATCCACTGTGGCAAGAAATTGTGGTGATACTCATCACTTGTTAAAATGACTTTAGAAGTATTAACGAATGTATTAAATTTTCTTTAAAAAGGTATAACATCGGAGGTGAAAATATGGCTAATGTTTCAATGTAACAAAATACCCCCATTTGTCGGGAAATTCATGAGAATGAAAATCTAAAGAATTATTAAAAGCAACACTACAATTCAACAAGATACTAGATATGCTATGCACAAAGCAAAGAATTAGCTAAATTCCAGAATAAAGGTAAAACCCAGCTGAAATAAAATAGAGGACAATGTCACGTTCAGAACAGGAACAGAAATCCTCAGCAGGAACATAAGCAGCGACCTGTGTCTATAAAGGGAACGACGCAATTCCACCGGGGAGAGGAATGGCAGATTCAGAAACTCCAAAAATCCACGCATCCCCACAAGAGCACTGAGAACTCTGGCAACAACTGCCAAGATGGAAAATTTCAGAATTTGAGAGCAAAACCAATTCAAGTAACGTTTGTTCAGAATAACGGCTGAACCCCAGAGAGATCAGGGACCTCGGTGGTATTGCGAGTTGCCCTGTTCTAATCCCCTTCTTGCAGCTTTGCAGCAGCCTGGAAAACGAATGCTTCACAGATGTGGCATCTGTGCAACGCGACCATCTCGCAGGCACTGGGGAGGGCAGAAGAGGCTCGGGGCTCCTGGAAGTAGCTCATTCTCCAAGATTTCTACGACTTGAGTTTTTGGAAGCGCCTCAGAACCCCCACTCACAGGGCACTATTATTTGGATTCCAGAGATTCTCACTATTAACAGCTTTTCCCCTGGGGCATTTGTAAAACAAAAAGCACGCAAAAAAGGAGTGATTGTTTAATATTGTAGGTACCAAAAGTAGCCATAATCATTGTGGCAAAGAATAGGTTCCCCGAAAGCTTAAAGTGGAGCATGGGGGTGAGGTGCGCACGGAGGGCACTGGAAATCTTGCACCTGTTCCTGGGGCCCTATAAGCCAAGTGCTGGGCAGGAGGTGCGCACCCAGGAAAGAAAAGAGTCTAATTTTCCTGTCCCGTTAGTGCTGAGACTGTGTAGGCAAGACATACAGGTTAAGACTTAGCTGTAAGCTGGCAAAGTGCTCGAGGTCCAGCGTAGACTATTTAACACACGCTGGGGCAGCTTTTGGTTCTAAATATTTGATAAACTATTTAGTTTATGCAGCAAAGACTAGAGCAGCCCATCAAAGAAGTCAGACTTGACAGACTCAGACCAGGAAAGTCACCAAACAAAGAAGAAGCGACTGCAGTGACACAAATTGTCATCAAACTAAATCCCGGGTGATGAGTACATGATCTATAGAGCTGCCTGATTATATCATTTTAAATATCTGATGTCAAGAAGTGATGGTGTGGCATGCAAGAACAGAAACAGGAAATTACAAGCTATACACGAGAAAAAAGATGTTTGAAACTCTCCTGGAGGAAGCTCAGACATTGGACGTAACAGACAAAATTTTTAAAAGACCAAATATAAACATGTTCAAGAGACTAAAGGAAATCATGGCCAGAGAGGAAAAAAATAGTTTAAGTAGGGAGCACATTTCACAGGAATAGAGGACCAGTCGAGATATAGAAAAATAAAGCGGCACATTCAGGTGGCCGACTAGGTGAGCCCACCCGTGTGGCACAGTCCACTGACCTCCCGAGGACCCAGATTCACAACCCAGGTTCAAGGAAATGAACAACTACATAACACACATTACCTGCTCCCTCCTCCTCTCTCTCCCTGCCTGCCTGCTCACCTTCATTCCTGCCTGCACCTTTCCTTTAAAATAAAGGAAAAACAAACAATAAAGGAGAGACTGAAGATGGCAACCGGGTAAGAGGGAGGCTAGTCTTCTCTCCACAGAGCAACCAAAAACCACCTATTTTGCAGATGCCAATGCAGAGGGACAGCAGGTCCAGAGGCTATGGAGGCAGAGGCAGCATTCTGCCCCAAAAAGGGTGGGCAGAGACCTCAGGATTCAGAGCTACATCCTGGCTTCAGTGTCCCCAGCCTCAAGGGACAAGAAGGGCTGTGGCAGAAGACATGTAACTGGAGGAAGAGCTGGGACTCCCAGGAGTTGCTCCAAGAGCTGCAGAAAGCACACCCAGAGGGATCAAGATGCAGAGACAGGGGAGAGGGTCTTGGTGAAGGGCGGAGGGGGGACCAGTGCCCTGGTGGACTGAGGAGAAGCCGCTTACACAGGAAGCCTCCATAACTGGAAGGCAGGGAGGATCACCCAGCCTCACCCTTTCCCACCGTATTGTTCCAGGCCCGCAGGACCTACCCACTGAAATCCTGCCCCCAGGCTTAGAGGAAGCAGAGTCTCACAGAGGAAGCAACAGTCAGTGCGGCCCACCAGCACACCCTGGGGGGGATCTGCTGCCTGATTGCTGATTGCGGAAAATAAGGTGGTCTTTACCACTTAGACCTGGGACGCCACCCTCCACACAAACTCCAGTCTCGTAGACTGAACTCTCAGGCCCCAACACAGGGTCCACTTAGGACTTTAACATAAGCAATTAGGGGGGATGTCACAAAACTAAAGAATTCTCAGTGTTCAAATCAAGATGCAGGCATATTCAGCGCAAGTCAGTATCCGAAATGATGCCATCACTGCAGGGAAACCTAACCCACAGAAACATAAACAGAATTTCAAACAGAGCAGAAGCAATGAGAAATATGTGAAAAATGATGGATCCGAGGGAAAATATAAATATAACAGATGTATGCAAACTACCTGAGGATGAATTTAGGGCAGCAGTGAAAAACATACTCATGGAAATCAAGAAAACAATAAAGGAAGCAAAAGCAAAAAACAGAAAAGAGAGAAGAAATAAGAAGAGATGTCAAATAAAGAACACGATAGCTGAACTAAAGAACTCAGTAGAGGGACTCTAGAATAGGATGGATGACGCCTCCAAGGAAATCACTGAGATAGATGATAGGTGGCAGAATGTGCTGAAGAAAACCTCAAAGAGAAAAATGAATGAGAAGAAATGAAGACTTAACTACTGACCCATGAATAACATCGAAAGGAACAAATTTTGCATCATAAGGGTCCCCAGTAGGAGAAGAGAGCAAAAAGGGGCAGGAGCTGTTTTTGAGGAAATAAAAGCTGAGAATTTCCCTAACCCTAAGAAATAAGCAAGCTTACTGACATGGGAAGCTGAAAGAATTCCAAACAAGAGAACTCCAAACTGACCTAAGACACATTGTCATCAAAATGTCAAAAATACAAGATGTAGAATCTAAAAAGCAGTCAGAGAAAAACAAGTCACATAAAAAGGAGCTCCCATAAAATTGCCATCAGATTTCTCAACTGAAACTGTACTGGCCAGGTGGGAATGGCATGATATATTCAAATTGCTGAAAGAAAAGGATTTTCAACCAGGGACACTATACCCTGTGAGATTATCATTTACAACTAAAGGAATGATAAAAAGCTTTGCAGATAAGCAAACATTAAAGGAATTACTCTCCATAAAACCAGCTCCACAGTGAATACCAAAGGAAGCTCTAAAAAGTATAAAGAAATCCCACTAAAAAATAGTAAGACAGTAAAATATGAAAAGCGGGGAGGAGGAGAAAATAAAAATGTGATGGCTAGACTGCATGCAAAACTAATTTTATTTCAAATAACACTAAGAAATAAATAGATTTCTTATTGCTAATACATTGGTAACCTCAAAACATATCTCCAGGGAAAAAGGAAAGAAAAACTCAAAAAGGGAAACTAGTCAAAACATAACTACAACCAAACCACCTAAGCAGAGAAAGAAGAAAAAAGGCACTGTCTGGAACAACACACAGAAGACAATTTACAAACTGGTAATAAACAGTTACATATCAATCACAAACTTAGATGCAAATGGATTGAACTCACCAGTTAAATAGCACAGAGTGGCCTAATGGATTAAAAAGCATAACCCACCCTGCCGTGTTCAGGAATCTCACCTTCTTTCAAAAGACAAACATAGGTCCATGGTTGGAAAACAATCCTATAGTTGAATTGCAACCCCTCCAAAAGCATGAAAGTCATACTTATATCAGATAAAGCAGAATTGCAACTAAACACATAAGAAAAGACAGAGCTAGACATTAGATAATGATTAAAGGGTCAACACAGCAAGAACACATAACACTTATTAACATATATGCACCAAATGAAGAGAAATCAAAATATGTTAAGTAGTTATTATTGGAACTGATGAGAGACATCAACAGCAACACAAGAATAGTAGGAGACTTCAACCCTGCTTACAATGGACAGATCAACCAGGCAGAAAATTTACAGGGAATCAGTAGTTTTAAATGACTCTTTGGAATAGTTTCATCAACAGGCATGCTGAACACTTCCTTCTCAAGCAAGTGTGAATGGAACATTCTCAGTGGTAGATCATAGTTTGGGACACAAAACACATCCCAACCAATTTACAAAGACTGAAGCTGCACCAAGCAACTGAGGTCTTAGAGCAATTAAGCAAGAAGAAGAAATAAAAGAAATCCAAATTGGAATGGAGAAAGTAAAATGATCATTATTTGCAGATGACATGATTATATATATTGAAAATCCTAAAACTTGTCAAAAACTACTAGAAGTAATCAATGAATACAGTAAAGAAACAGACTACAAAAATAAGTTGCATATTCATGTGCAAACAACATGCTAGAAGAAAACAAAATTTTAAAAGCCACACAATTTAAGATATAAGTAAAAAGAATCAAATATCTTGGAAAATACTTAACAAACGAGGTGAAAAGCTTGTACAATGAAAATCACAAGTCCTTAAAAGAACTAAAGGAAGATACAAAAAGACGGAGGCACATCCCTTGCTCATAGCTGGGAAGAATCAACATTGTTAAAACGGTCATCTTATCAAAAGCAATATACAGATTTTATGCAACTCTCACTAAAAATCCCATGGATTCATTTCAAGGAAATATAATGAAATCTTATACTTTGTATGAATAACAAAAAACCCTGAATAGCCTAAGCAATTATGAGAAAAAAAGATCAAATCCGAGGGGTTACACTCCTAGAAATTGAACTGTGTGACAAAGAAATGCCATCAAAATGGAATGGTCCTGGAATGAAAACAGAGGCAGCGACCAGTGGAATAGAAGTGAACCTCCAGACATCGAGTCTCTTACAGTTGGTTAATCTACAACAAAGGTGCCAACACATATGATGGAGAAATTAAAATCTCTTCACTAAATGGTGCTGCAAAAGAATGGAGCTAGACCACACTCTCTAACATTATTCTCAAACATCAACTCGAAATGGACTAGAGACTTGGACTTCAGACTGGAAACCTAAATTCTTGGAAGACAACATGGGAAAGACTTTCCATGACATCAGCTTTAGAGAGGCCTTTGGGGCCTCAAACCCAACATCAAGGAAAACAAAAAGAACAATAAACAGCAGGGACCATATGAAACTAAAAACTTCCTTACAGCAAAAGAAAACATCATCAAATCAAAAAAGGCAACCTACTACCTGGGAGAAGACTTTTGCATTCCATATTTCTGACAAGGGCTTAATATCCAAAATACACAACTCATGAAACTAAGTAACAGAAAAACAGGCAATCCAATCAAAAAAAGGAAGAAGAATGGAGAGACATTTTTCTGAAGAGGCTGTTTCTGCAGGAGGCCAAGAGGCACTTGAAACGATGTTCCTACTTGGCTATAAGGGAAAAACAAATCAAAACAAGATATATCACCTTACATGTGAGAGACTGGTTAGTATCCAAAATTCTAGAAACAGCCAATGCTGGCAAGGACGTGGAGAAAAGGGAGAGCTTCTACACCATTGGTGGGAGTGCAAATTGGTGCAGCCCCTGTGACAAACAGGATGGAGATTCCTCAAAAAGTTGAAGTTGGAAATCCCATGTGATCCTGCCATCCCACTCTGGGTATTTAACCGAAAGATAAAGAAACAGCAATTTGCAGAGATGTCTGCACCCTCATGTTTACTGCAGCCCTGTTCACAATAGCTAAGAACTGGAAACCACCTAAGTGCCCAACATCAGATGATGGATCAAGAGACGTGGTCCATAAACACAATGGACACTACACACCCCTTAGGAGAGATGAAACCCTGTCATTTGAAGCCACATGGATGGAACTAGAGGGCATGATGCTCAGTGAAACAAGTCAAAAGAAGAAAGATAGATCCCAGATGGCCTCACTCATAGGTGGAACGAAAATAGACAAACACGGGAACAGACGAAACAAACAGCGGATGTACCCTTGTGGTAGAACTCAGGTCCGCTGAGAACCATGCTGCTGTTGGGACGTTCCCATGGGCCAGACAGCTTCCACTTTCTGCCGTTTGGTTTCATTAAATGTTAATCACAGAAAAATCTCTTTAGACCACACACACACACAGATACATACATGCATGAATACACACAATTAGGGACAGTGGGGCCCAGGCTCTGCACAGACACACCTGGCCCAGCACCCTGCCACCCAGGCGCTGCCTGGAGACCTGCCGAGGGAGC
>RJWH01007675.1:0-30497 GCA_004363575.1 Solenodon paradoxus | reverse complement strand
GAGCGCACCCGGAAGCTGTCGCGGTTTGCTCGCTACAGCTGCAGGGGCCATTCCCTAAGCCCCAGGCGGCTCCACGGGGCGCACGCGGGCACAGGTGTGCGGGCACAGGTGCGAGCGCGCAGGGAGGAAGCCAGCACTGCTGTGACAGCGCAGGCTGAATGCGTGCAGACCCGCGTGGAGACTGGGCGTCTGGTGTGCGCATTAAGCCTCCTAGAGCTCTAAGAAGAGCTGGGATGGGTCGGGGAAGTGAACAGGACCATTGTCATCTCCCTGGACCCCAGCCCTGCCCAAGCCCCCGTTACCCCCAGTGCTCTGTGCCCCCTCTCAGAAAGACAGTTCAGTGCCCCCATCTTTCTCCAGCCCTTGGCTCCCCTGCAGCCCCACCCCAGAGGCCACCTCCCCTCGCCACAGCCTTCCGGGTCAGCGGGGCCCCAGGGGCTCACCCCTCCAACACACACACACACACACACACACACACACACACCCTGCAGTACAGGGACGGTGCAGCTATGATCCCTCCGGGTCCTTTCAGCTCAGGTGGCACGGGTACGTCTGCACCCCACTGTGGTTCCTGGCAGCCAAGGAGCTCTTTCCTGCTAACCGCCTTCCGGGGTGCCCACACTGTCATCGTGGGGCAGGGTGAGGCAGCAGGCTCAGGGCAGACTTCCGGCACCCTTTGTACCCTCACCCCACTGCTGGCTAGTCCCCTGCCCCAAAGGACACCTCTACCCCAGCCCCGACCCCACATGTCCAGCCAGATTCGTGTCAGCTTAGTACACTCTGCTCCCCCCTCCTCCCCAGCCCACATCTCCTGAGTCACCAACCACAGGCACACAGGGCACCCCAGGGCACCTGGCCCCCAGGCCAACAGTGCTTCCAGCAGAGCAGTGGGAGTGTGGGAGTGGCCAGTGGGGGGCTCCGAGGGTGCTGCAGCTGACCTGAGAGTTTCCAGAAAGCTCCCAGCCATGCAGCTAAGCCAGTCCTCACACTCCCCAGCTGAAAAGCTGGCCACTTGGTAGTGCCTGGACAGAGCAGGCAAAAGCTGGGTGGCAGTGGCAGGGGCACCCTGCAGACACGCTGCTGACATCTGGAAGGTGGGGGTGTGAGGTGGGGACAGGGTGGGGCGCAGGAAGTGGAGAGGCCAGCAAGAGCGCCCCACCACAGCTCTCCCAAGCTCCTTAAAAAGGGAACCAGCGCGAGAAGCTGCTTCTGCTGTGGCCTCCTGTCCCTACCCTGTGCCCGTTGCCTTGCCTGCCCCAAAGCCTCAGAGCAGGGCTGGCTGTGGGACTGTCCAGGGCAGGTCGCCAGTAACCCTGGCAGGCCCCACAGCTGCACACACATGCGCCCCACAGTGCTTGCACACCAGTCCATGCACACGCAAATCTTCCAAGTGTCTGGGTTTATTGAGACCAGGAGCGTCTACAGGGGCCCCAGGGCCAGGGGGTAAGGCCTGGCATCTGCCTGGAAGGGCAGCAGCCCCAGTGGACAGTCAGGCAGCCAGGGGTGGGGCTCCTACAACCTGCAGAGAGACAGAGACAAATGAGTGAAGCTTTCGGTCCTCCCTGCAGGCCTGATGAGTGGTCAGTCAGGAGGGATGCCCCTCCCAGAGCCAGGGGGGTGGGCTGGCCTCATGGGCGGGATGGGCTGTACCTGGGTTTACTTGAAAGTGTGACTCTCAGTGCCACCACGCCCAAAGCCTGAAGAGAAAACAGTGGGCAACTTAGCGGTATCGCGCAACAGGGGTAGAGATTGGGGGTGTTGGGGACTGTGGGGAGCAGGTTAGTGTCAGTGGGCTGTGGGGAGTAGGCTGGGGTTTTGGAGAGTGCGGGAGAGGCTGGGGGACTGGGGGAGGAGGTTGGGGGGCTGGGCGAGCGGTTGGGGTGCTGGGGGCTGGGAGAGAGGATCGGGGGCCCGGCTGGAGTGCAGGGCATGTGGGACACATACCTTTGGGCCCGAACATGGCCGCGTAGCAGGGGTGGTTGCAGTAGGGCTTGCCTTCATGCTGTGGAGAGGAGGGCCATGAGGAGCTGTCACCCTCCTCCCCGCTGCCCTTTTGGTCCCCACCTACCTCAGCGTGGCCCCCAGAGGTCAGTGTCTTCCCACACTTCTCACACTTCAGGCAAGGACGATGCCAGTCCTTTCCCAGGGAGGTCACCCGCTCAGCTGCAGAGACAGATAGGCTGACACCCCAGGACACAGACGCCCGGCACAGCACCCAGCCACTCACACTCCGTCACTGGCCACCTATGCTAGGCGGGCCCCCAGGTCTCAGCAGGTCCCTGCGGACCTCGGGTGGGAGGGAAAGTCCGGTCTCCTCGCCCCATCCGCCAAACCACCGGGAGGGGGCGCTGCTCCTTGGGGCGCATCCAGGTGCTGGACGGACCGCGCCCGAGGGTGGGTGGGGCTGCAGGGGGAGCGGGCGTTGGACAGGGGTCGGGGGCGTGGGTCACAAGGGTTAGTGACCTAGCTGCCGCCGAGGCGGGCACGTCCCTGTCACTGCTGCCCCTGGGGCCCAGCGCAAGGGCCGGAAGCGGCGGGGGACCTGAGCGCGCCAGGGATCGCGCCTCGGGCGTCAGTTTCCGTCTGTTCCCACTTAGCACTGGGAGGGGTGACCGGGGCCCCACTCTCCTTCCTACCCCGCGGGGGTTCCCGCCCAGGGCGGGCGCGGGGAGCAGGCGGGACGCAGAGCCGGGGAGACTGCAGCACCCAGGGGACAGACACGGAGTCAGCGGAGACAGAAGGGCCATCGACTGTGGGGTCCCAACCCTCACACGCCGGTTACGGGGGGCCGGCTTGGGTCAGCTCCTGGAGCGGGGCCCAATGAACCCTGGCGCCGTTGACCCCACCGGGCAGGGTCGCCTCCAGTACGCGTGCTGCCCCGAGAGTTTCGGCCTGGGGTGGGTCGGGGGCGCACTCACCAAAATACACCTCCTTTTCGCACTTGGGACACTTGGGCATGGCGGCGTCGCGTCGCAGCAGCGGCTGGGCAGTAGCGAACAGGCGGCGCAGGACTGGGTGAGTCCCGCCGGGTCGGCGCCTTTCAGGGACCCCGGGACCCCGCCTCCTCCCAGGCCCCGCCCTCACCCCGCCCCCTGCCCGCAGACTTAGACCCTGGGGAACTCAGTTCTGAGGCCAGTGCTGGAGAAAGGTCATCTGGTCCATCGGCGCCTGAGGGAGGACCTGCGTCTAGCGGACTGAGGCGGGGCACGCGGGATGCCTGGGGACTCACATGAGGGGACCGCGGACTGAGGAGGGGCACGAGGGATGCCTGGGGACTCACATGAGGGGACAAACAATGCAAACAAGCTGAGTGGATTTCCCCACACACTTCAAGCTGACCTTCTCCCAGGTAGAGTAGGAGACACCTGCCAGGGGGTCTCAGTCTGGCTGCCCCACCCAAAACCCCCTTCTAACTTTTGATCTTAAGCGGGGCCAGGAGGCCCGTGGCTCCCCAGTGCCTCCACCCCGGTTTGGTCTCCAGAAAGCCCATGGGACCACAACAGGAATGTCCCTGGGGAATTTGGAAGCTGGGACAAGGGAACCCCCTTCCTCCCTTCCTCTGTAGGGACGGCGATCGGAGGCAAGGTATGGGGGTCTGGAGTGGGGAGGTGGTGGCGGTCACTGCCAGCCAGTCTGAGCGGTGCCAGGCCTGGTGGGGGCGGGGGTCCTTATCTACCGCTGGCGGGAGGATCCAAGTCCACAGACTTGGGTGAGGAGCTGCCCAGACTCTCCAGTGCCAGGTGGAGACTGATCACGGCCGGCAGGCGGGAACCGGCTGTCCTGTGCCCCACCCACCCCACCCAGGACAGCTCAGGCCATGGGGGGGGTTTCCTACCATCCAGGTTTCCCGCTCTGAGCACTGGGTCTCCGTCTGCTGCCCCTCGGGAAATGCCTGCAGTCGGGCCCAGCTTGGTCTAACCCTCCTGGTCACTGTCCCCCAGGACACCTGGGGGCTCTCTGCTTGGTGGTATCCGCACACCACCAGGCACCATCAGGCAAAAGCTCCCAGGTCTCTCTGCACCCACCCAGCCCTCCTGCTTGCCTCCCTGATCCCCTCCCTCCCTTCAGCCACCATTACCAGTGTCCTCATGTCCCCTCAACACACCCATTTTGCAAAACAGAACGTCATCGCTGGGCCTGCCCAGGCCCGGCCCCCCAAGGGTGCTGAGACCATCCTCCAGGCAGCGTCCTGGCCTCACGGTGCCTGGTGACCCCAATGCCCCTCTCCTGGCCTTGAGACTGCCCTTTGCCCCCACAGCCAGACCCCCGGGGGCAAAGGTGCACAGGCCACTCCCAGGCCCCTCTTGGGGACACATGCCAGCCCCCTTCTACGCCCCCCTCCTGGGCTGCTGCCTGCTTCAAAACCCTGAGGCCTCAGCTCCGGGATGGGATGGCAGCCCGACCAGGGCTCCATAGTGACCGGTGGGGAGCGGGGCTCGCCTGGACCATGAAGCTCCCTGCCCCTGCCAGGCAGGACACCCCAGGGGGTCTGGAACCCAGGCCACCAACTGACCCTCCCCCCTGGGGTCTCCTTGGCCTGGGCCTGATGCACTGTGGGCAGCAGTGCACAGGGAGGAGAGGACATGGCAACAAACAGGGTTGGGCCCAGCAGGCCTGGGAGCAGGCGCCACGTGGCTATTCCTGGAGCGGCTGCCCGCACACGTGTGGGGCAGGGACCCCCACACCGGGGCAGCAAGCCCAGGCAGCAGGGAGTGTCTGCAGGAGTGTCCACAGGGTCACAGGGCGCACAAGGCCTTCCTACGTTCCTGTCCAGCCCACACCCCCAGCCCACCCTGCGGGCAGGCATCAAGGCAAGTGGGCAGAGTCTGAGCTGTCCTCCCTCCACTAGGTCACCCTATGTCCCCCCAGGCCCACTCCAACCCCGCCCTGGGGTTAGGGCCCCCTGAGAGCCAGGAGGATGAGTCCTTGCTGTTATCGCCAGTGGCCATGGTCAAGGGGGCCCTGCAGGGGCCGCACGCTGGCCCTCGGGCAGCACACAGCAGTTTGACAGGCACACGCGCATTCCCTGTCCTCCCAAAGCTTCCGTCACACACCTGGCGCACAGTGCTGCTTGCCAGCAGGAGCTGCACCCCCAGCTCCTGCCCCCCAGACTCTTGGTCAAGAGCCCCACCCGCACTCTGGTGGGTGCAGTTGGCATTACTCGCTCCCCCAGAGTTCCCAAGTCACCACACCCCACCTTCCCTCGATGCTGCCACTCTTCTGCCCCAGCACCAGCGGGCACAGAGCCTGGGTCTGGGGGCTGGGGGACAGAGCAGCCCAGCTGTGCACCCACCCTGCTGTTGTCTCAGTGTCCAGCTGCACCAGGACAGCGGGAGGGCGCCAGGGCTGGTTCTGGGGAGGCACTGGGATTTGGGGTGCACACGTCCTCTGCACCCCCCATCACCTGCATTTGTTGTGGCCGGGCTCAGAGGGTCCCAGACAGGGACCAGGTAAGGCCCTGCCGGGGTGGGGGGGGAGTCAGGCGCCCGGGAGCCGGTGACCACCCCAGAATTCAGCACAGCCCCCACCGGAGGATGCTGCTCCTGGGGAGGCCCCCACCCAGCACCCCGGCCTCGATGGCCCTACTCAGTGTGGGCCAGAAGCAGGGCGCCCCTCCCAGGGCTCCAGGCTGGTCTGGTGCACGCGTGGGGTTACGAGCCAGCCCCTTCTCCAGGGCCCTCCCCGTCCGCTGCCCCTCTGAGTCAGGCACAGCCGTTCCCAGGGTCTATTTCCAGCAGCTTGTCTCCCGGGACCCCGACGGTGGGAGGCGGGGCCCTGGGATGGGCCTGCTGCCCCAGCGACCCTGTAGCCCCAGAAGGCCGCACGCACGTCTGTGGGCTTGGCAGGCAGAGGACAGGGGCAGTACCCCTCCAGTCCCTCTGTTCCCTGCCTGTGCTGAGTCTGGTCAGGGAGCGCCCCTGCCCGCCTCCAGGCTGAGCCCTGTTCCGGAATCTGTCTCTGGAGCCAAAGCAGAGGCAGAGCCGCCTCAAATGCCAGCCCCAGCCCCACCAGCCCCAGCCCACGCGCCTCCCCCACAGCAACACCCCCAGCGCCAGGCCCAGGGAAAACGAGCTGCCCACATCTGCACGCTGCTCCCACCCCATACCGGACCTGCCGGCACACCACGCCCTGAGCTGGGTGTGGCGCACGGGAGCCTCCGGCTGGGAGGGGGCTGCTCATCTGGTCTGGGGGCCCCGGCCCAGGGAAAGGGTCAGGGTTCGAGGGAGAGGCAGACAGGTGTGCAGCAGGCAGAGCCCACCCACTGTGGTGCTGGCAGGGGTTCTGCCAGGGCCCCACCATCTGAGGAAGCCTGGGCGGTGGGAGCGGGTAGTGCAGGGCAGGACGATGAAGGTGCTGTCCCTCTGGGCAGTGTCTTGTCAAGCAGAAAGCCCGGGGGGTAGGTTGGCCTGGCCGGTCACAAGGGTCACATGGGCCCACGGACTTGGTTGCTAGGGCTCCGGAGGGGAAGTGATTTCCGACGGCATTTCAAGGCCGCCTGCTGGCCGGAGGGGCTGGAGGCCAGGCAGCTGCGCCCCTTTCCCCGCCGCCTGCATCCGCACGCGAGGAAGCACCTGGCTCCGGGGAAGGGGCGCCTGCTGAAGCGGAAGCCCCGGGGTTGCGCGCGCATTGGACAAGGCGCCCCGACCCACGCCCGGCGAGGCCGCGGGGACAAACAGTAGCGGCGCCGCCCCGTCTCCATGACAACCCCTAGGCAACAAACACGGAGGGCGTCATCCTCCGCTAGCAGGAAATGGACGGCCCCCGCAGCAGGCGCGGAGGGGGAGGCTGCGCCCTAGGCCCGGCCGGCCATCCTCTCTCGGAGGACCTTCTGCTGCCCAGCCCCAGGCGGGCTTCACACACCCGCCCGCCTCCTCCTCGAGTTTTGAGCAGGGTGCGGCGCCCCTTGTCCCCTCCAGACATAGTTTCCGCTGATGACTCCTGAGGGAGGGGCCCAGACTGTGCCTTCAGCAGCCCCCATCCCCCAGCAGAGGGCAGGAATTTCCCATCCGACACCGGGAGCCCGCAGGAGCGGGCTGTAGGGCTGCTCACCAGCCTGGGTCCTCCCCCAAACCGGGAGCCGGCCCTGCCGGACGGACGGGGAGAGGAGGGGAGTCGTCCCAGCCCCTGAGCACTTCCCGTGCCCCAAATCTGCCCAAAGCTCCCCTCTGCCTGGGCGAGCCTGGGCACGCGGTACCTGCTCCAGCCCCGCACCTTGCAGGTCGCGCCCTGCACATTCCGCCGCACTCCGGGCGGGCTGGCAGAGGGGGTGCGGGGCTGCAGACGCCGCGTGGGCGCCTGGCTGCCACTGGCCAGGAAGAGGGCGGCTAGGCATCTGGGACACCAGAGCCGGCCGCCCCACCCCCAGGGACACGGATGGCTGCTCAAAGGACAATGGGCCGGGCATCGAGGCTCAGCCCGTCGGAGCGCATGGAATGGTTGGGGCCGGCGGCAGAGCACGGGGAGCTGGAACAGGCACGAATGCGGGCTGCCGGTGACGCTGGAGACAGGCACAGAGGTGGCTGCGCCCGGCCGGGGCTGTGCGCCTTCTGCTTCGACGCCCCCCAGCGGGCTGCTGAGAGCAGCAGTCTGAAGGAAGACGGGTGACTCCGTTCTCCATACCCAGGAGGTGGCCGCGGGCTGGGAGGAGCAGCTGGGCAGATGGGATGACAGGCAGGCTGACCACAAAGTGTTTGGAAGCGGGAAACAGCGAGCCCAGAACGCCTGGGTCCCACTGCGACCCCCTCCTTTGCCCAACACCAGCACTCAGCAGCTCACCCTTCCCCCAGAGGACATCTCCGCTGGTCACCTGACCCCTCCCCCGGCACGGGCATGCCTGCTGCTCACCCGCACACTGGTCGCCGCCAGTGTCAGGCACCTCCTGCCGCAGTGCCCACTGTAGCATTTCCAGGGGCCAGGGCCCTCCCCCGCAGAAGCTGGCCGAGGCTCGGGAGTGTTTGTGGATGATGGAACAAAGCACACCACCCCAGAACCAGACCCCGAGGCGGGTCCTGCAGCCTCAAACCTTTTATTGACAGTGGATGGGCAGTTGAGTGAGCCACACGAGGGCGTGGCGGGCTGGCAGCGTGGGGGTGCAGGGCTGCAGGCGCAGAGGCCCCGTCCCTGGGACACCGTGAGGGGCGTGGCTGGCAAGGGGAGCATAAATAACACTGTTGGGGCGGGACTGGGCAGGGAGGCGGAGCCACCTGCCTCTGAGACCCACCCAGTGCCGCAGAAAGGGGACACACTGGCCGAGGCCCAAGAGGCATTTGGGGGTGAGGGGCGGTGGGGCAGTGGAGGGCTGGGCACAGAGACAGTGCCAGAGAGGGTACATGGGCCAGGTGGGCAGGCCTTCCAGGCAGGGCCCGCTGAGCGTCCGGACAGCAGCCTCCGGCAGCGCCGGGCAGGGGCGCAGGTGCACAGGCACTGGGGAGGGCACAGCCCTGGAGGGCTGCAGCCTAGGGTTGAGCTTTGCCCTCTGGGTCCTTGTCGTAAATGTAACTACCCACAGCTCCAGTGTTCACTCCTGCGGGAAGCACAAAAAGGTGAGGCAGAGGATCAGAGCACCTGAGCCCCCACCCTCCTGATCACACTCACCCTTGGGTCCAAAGAGTATTCCGTAGCAAGGTTTGTGACAGTAGGGCTGGCCATCATGCTGGGGGCAGGATAGGGTGAGGCTGGTGTCCCCAGACGCCTCCCCCACACCCCCTGGTGGCTCCCTCCCTGAGAGCCATCAAGTTCCCAAAGCGGTGACTAGGGCCACCACCTGGTTGGGGCGAGTAACAGCAGGCGACACCGAGCACCGCGGGTGAGCTTCCACCCCAGCCACCAGGGGGCAGCCCCACTGCCTGGAGCGTCCCTCCCCTCTGCCCTGCGAGCCCCGCCCACACCACGCCCCTCCGCGCCGCGCCGCGCCGCGCCCCGCCCCGCCCCGCCCCTCACCTCCGCGTGCCCGCCCGGAGTCAGCGTCTTCCCGCAGCGCTCGCAGCGCAGGCAAGGGCGGTGCCAGTCCTTGCCCAGAGACGTCACCTTCTCGGCTGTGAAGGGGAGGGACGGTGATGCCAGGCCCCTCCGGCAGAGACCCCCGAGGAGGGCCGGGGCGGGGCGGGGCCACTCACCGAAGTAGACGCGCTTGTTGCAGCGCGGACACATGTTGGGCTCCCCGGTGAACGTGGTGACGCTGGAGGCTGGGGACGGGCAGGAGTCAGGGCGGCTGACGCCTCTCAGGCGCCCCCCACCGCGCCCCCACCGCGCCCAGCCCACCTTTGCTGGGCCCCTTCGGGGGGCCACTGGCCTTTCGCTCCTCGGCCGGAACTCCCGGGCCCTCGATGGGGCCAGTGACGGGCGGGCCCTCGGCCGCCGGCTTCTCGTAGACGTAGGAGCCAGCCCCGCCGATGTTCACACCTGTGGGGCAGGCGCTGGAGGGGCCTGGCTCACCGCCCACCTTCACACCCACAGCCCAAGCCCTGGGGACCGACGGGCCAGAAAGGGAGGGGCCCGGCGTGAGGGCCCCCGCCCCGGCCGGTCTGCGAGGGCGGAGACTCGGGGGAGGGCAGGCGGGCCAGGGCGAGCTCACCTTTGGGTCCGAACAGCGTGGCATAGCAGGGCTTGTGGCAGAAGGGTTTCCCGTCGTGCTAGGAGACGCGGGGAGGGGTGAGCGGCGGGGAGGGGTGAACGCCGCCCCCCCCCACCCCGGAGGGGAGCCGCGGCCCAGCGGGAGGGGCTCACCTCAGCATGGCCCCCGGGCGTCAGCGTCTTGTTGCAGCGCTCGCAGCGCAGGCAAGGGCGGTGCCAGTCCTTGCCCAGAGACGTCACCTTCTCGGCTGGGGGCAGGCGGGAGGTCAGCGGACACCGGGCTGCCCCGTGGGCGCCCACCCTCCGAGCGGCTCAGGCCGGCACACATCACCCCTGCCTTCCTCCCAGCTCCGTCTAAAACGGCCCTGAAGCCCCAACTCCCAGCCCCGCCAGCCCCCGGGGGCAATTCACAGAGCCCCCTGCTGAGGGGGCAGCCCTAGGTTCCAGACCCTTGTGGGACAGGCCCGCCTGAGGGCAACGCGCATCTGGCTGCCTCGGGTCCGCCCTGATACCCCCACCCCACCACCGCCAGCTGCTCTTGGTGGCCGGGGTCTGAGGGTGAGGGTCTGGGGGTTGGTCTGGGCCAGTCTGGCATGCCTGGCCCCGGGTTGCTGGCCGCCTCCCAGTGGACGGAAGTGTGGAGGCCTCCCCTGGGGAGGCCACAGGAAAGGGTGGGGCGGGGCGGAATTCCGAAGGGAAGGAGCCTGGAAAGGGGGCGTCGCAGGCGGAGCCCCACCACCCTGCAGAAGGCTGCGGAGTCCTGAAAGGGAGCCCAGCTCCCGGGGCCCTTTCCAGAGAGGGTGGCCTGGCCAGGACACAGCCGAGGTCCCTTATGCCGCTGGGCCAAAGACCCCCTGAGGAACCTGCTGGGCAGTGCCAGGCCAGGGCTGGCCTCCAGCCCCTACTCAGCCCACCTGGGGGACAGCGCAGACCTAGACCCCTCTGGCCACACCACGTGAAGATGCTGGGCCGCTGGCTGGCCAGGGTAGGCAGGAGCTGGCCAAGCCAGAGGCACTGGGATGGGGTCCAGCCCGGTGTCCTGTCCTGCTGGCCAGTGGCGGCTGTGGCAGCTGCATCTCAGAGCTGCCAGAGCCATGGGACGCCAGCCAGCTCTGGGACATGGCCACCCCAGGGCAGGGGAATGACCCTCAGACCCGCAGTGGGGAGGGGCGGGGAGAGGTCGATGGCCGCAGGACAGGAGTAGTTGGGAACACAGAATTGGTTGGATCTAATGACTTGGAAGGGAACCAGCAGTTCCGTTCTTGGGGACACAAAGGCATAGCATCCTGAGGTCACTCTGGGGTATCCTGGCCTAGGTCCCACTCTGCTCACACTTGCAGGCACAGCCTGGTTGGGGGGCTGGATCCCGTCCCCCGCCTCCCTCCCTGCTGCAGCACTGCCTCCAAGCCATTACAGAAGCCCAGGTCAGAGCCTCCTTTGTTTTCTGCTGGGAGTCAGCAGCTGCCGGCCGCTGGCAAGCAGAAGTGCTTTCCGGGTTGTCCACAGACTGTCGGCCAAGGCCCAGGAGTTGGCCTGGCTGGGGGCGAAATCATGGGCAGTGGGGCCGGCAGGAGGACCCTGGGTGTGTCCCCACCCTGAGCCTCACAGCGACAAGCCCTCTCGGGGATGGGGCCAGGGCTGGGCGGTTCCCGGGGAGGCAGCCGGAAGCCCTTGGGCTCCCAGTCCTGCACTCCAGTCCAAATCCGGTCCCTCCCTCTGGGAGAGCATGCACCCAGCCTCCCCCTCCCGCCTGTCCACGAGAGATCCTGACTTCCTTCACCTCGGCCCGCAGGTTCGTCCCCTGGGCACAGGCCCAGGGATGGCTAGAGAAGGGTCCCTATTTGTGCTCTGCCTCTGGCATTGGTCTGTCCCTTGGAGTGGGCGCTGGCGGGAGGGGCGGCGGACTGGGGCTTAGGGGCCAGCCAAGTGGATCAGCCAGGAGAGGGTGTGAGTCAGGCAGGAGTCCCCGGCGCCAGGGGTGATGCCTCCCGGCGCTGTCCAGGCAGACAACCCCTTCTACTCTGCTACCCCTCTGGTCCCAGGCTGTCCTGACCTTGGGATAGGCACTGGCTCCAGGGCCCTCTGTCATCCCACCCCGCCCACCCCGCCCCATGGGAAACTCCCGAGGGAACTCGGGCCAAGGGGAGCGGGCTGGGACACGCAGGAGGCAGAGGGCAGGTCGCCCCCGCGTGGACCAGGTCTAGACCGAGCCCAGATCAGGTCCTGGCCGCTGTGGGCGGTGGGGGGTGGGGGTCGCTGCCCGGGGACACTCCAGCCGGGCCACGCGTGCGTGGAAGGCTCGGCGGGAAAGGGAAGGGCCGAGGAAGGCGGCAGGGCGCGCGGCCCCGCCGACCGCACCCGGAGGACCGCGACGCGCCCACGGAACCCAGGGCGCTGTCGGAACCTCGGCTCAGCGGGGCACGCGGCCCTCCGCCCCGCCGGCCGCTTCAGGGCTCGGGCGCGACCGCCCCCACGCGTCGCAGCCCCGCTCTGGGCCGCGCCCGCTGGGCCGCGCGAAGAGCGGGCGTGGAGCGGGTTTGGAGCGGCGCATCCCGGGCGCATCCCGGGGCGCGGCCCGCGGGGCCGGCGGCGGGCGGGCGCGCACTCACCGAAGTACACGGTCTTGTCGCACTTGGGGCACTTGGAGGCCATGGTCGGCGCGCTGGGTCTGCCTGCGCCCTCGGCCCGCGGGTCTCCGCGCCGCCGCGCCCCGCCCGCACGCCCGCCCGCCGTCCGCACGCCCATTGGCTGCGCGGCCGGGCGGGGCCTGGGGAGCCCGCCCCCGGTTGGCGCCAGGGGCGCGGGGCGGGGGCGCACCTGCCGGGGGCGGCCGAGCCGGCCTGGTGCCCCTTCGGCCCTCGCGCGCGAGGTGGCCTCGACCGGGGCGCCGCCGACCCCGCGCTTGTTTCCTTGGCAACGTCGAGGCCGCGGGCCCGGGGGTCGGAACCCTCGGCTCCTGGGGGAGTCCGAGCCGGCGGGGGCCCCCGGAAGGGCGGACCCAGACACGCAGACTGACGCCCCGACGGGCAGACCGATCCCCACGCCCAGGCCCCGGAGACCCCCACCCCTCCCGGCCTCACGCCGCCCGCCCCGCTTGCCTTTGTTGCTCGGTTTCTATGGCAACGGTCGCGCGCCGGGATCCAGCCGATTCCTGCTGGGGCGCCGGGGCGCGGCCACCCTTCCCTGCTTGTCCCCGCCCCCGCCCCACGCTGTCAGCGGGGCTAACGGCTCCACGGGTGGAGGGCAGGGCTTAGAAGGAAAGGCGCCGCCACTTCCAAAAACAGCGAGAGAAGCTGCTGGAAAGGGATGGAGGAGGGGTGGGCACCGAGGGGACGTGCGGGGCTGCGCCTCCCGCACTCAGGTTGGCTTTGCAGGCATTTCTGTCTCAGGACGAGAACTGCTCTGGGCTGTGCGCTGGTACAGAAGGGGCTGTCACTCACATCCCCCAGGACCCTTACCTGGGGCGATCCTCCTGGGCACCACTAATTCAGAGCCCCAGGGTCAGGCCCCCGGCCCCACGCCCCTTCCAAGAGGGTGGGAGAGCTAGGGTCCACTGTCATTCACCCACAGACCCTAGGTCCTTCCAGCAGGACCCTACCTGATCCCTCCCGCCCCCACCTGCCTCCATACCCAGAGCTGTGCAGAACCGGGGCTGGGGAACGCTGGAGGACCCCAGGGTGTCCTCTCTGCACCTCCTGTCCCAGTTGCACCTGAAGCCAAGCCTGGCAGATGGACAGATCCCCAAGCCCAGACCACCAGGCTCAGTCCAGGATGCAGACTCCAGCACCCCCGCCCCCCACCATGTATCATTGAGGCCCTGGGGTCTGCCGGCCCCTCTGCCTGCCTGGTGCCAGGGCCTAGGAGGGAGCAGTCAGTGCCCAGCACCCTCCAGAACACTGGCCATCCGGTTCTCCAGGGCAGCCCCTCAGCCTGACTCACACCCTACATACAGCCACAGCCATTTTCTGAGACAACAGCCCAGAAACATGTGGCCCCCAAGCCTGACTGACCAGCCTGACCAGCCCCCTCCCTCTCAGCACCTGGCTCTGGCAGCAGGCCAGCCAAGGCGGGTCAGCCATTCAGGGATCGGGTGACTGTGAATAATTCATGAGCCCACTGCCCGCCGGGTGCCCATTTTACCACGACCTCCAGCCTGGGAACCCTCCCCAAACGGGGAGGGCGTCACCTCCCCCACCCCACCCCACCCCACCCCACCCCACGGGCTCTGAATGTTGCACGGCTGCCGTGGGCGGGGCCGACTGGGCACAGGTGTTTTCTGGTAGAATGCCTGTGGGAGGGGCTGGCCCGGGAGAGACCTGGTGGAGAAGGACTGTCACACGCAGGAGGAAAGGGCCTCAGGCAGGGCCCATCGATGGCACTCAGGGCTCCCGCAGAGCAGGACGTGGCTGGTGGGGAAACAGGCTGGGCCCTCAGGTGGCTGGATCAGGGGGCCAGGTGAGGGCCAGGTGCGTCACGGTAGGCAGGCCCCGCCTGGGTTCTGTGGCAGTGGGAAGCCCAAGGTGGGTCCTGGGTCCCCTCGGTCGTCTCCAGGCAGACCCCTCGTGGGGGCAGCTCTCGCTCACCAGGAGCCTGTGGCCCTGGGGGCTACAGCCCCATCCTGGCCTGACAGGACAGAGCACCCGGGCCCTCGCTCCCCAAGCCTGTGCCTGCTCCCAGGTCTAAGCCCAGCAGAGACCACCAGCAGCCACATCTGCTGATCTGGGGGACCCTGGCCAGGATGAGCTGGGGGATGGGGTGGGTGTCCCCAGGCCTGAGGACTGAAGGGTGGGGCCCATGCTGTCGGGGGTTTTCTAGGGCCCTGGGCTCATCTTGCTCAAGGTCACCAGCCCGAGGAGCCCCTGGGGTACAGGGGTCAGGAGTGCAGAGCACTTGGGAGGGGGGGCTACCAGTTCTGTCTGACATCCGCCTGCCCTGGGGCCCTTATCTGTCTCCAGCAGGAGAAGTGGTTTCTATTTTCACTCCCTGGCTGGGATTTCCAGCATCGGGGCAGCAGGAGGAAGGAGCTGGGGTGGGGGGCGCTGTGCTGGTGCAGCCTGAGGGGCGTCCCCCACCCCATCTGGGCACAGGGCGCGGCAGGCCACTGTGGCAGTGCCTCCACCACGGGGGCTGAAATCTGAGTGGCTCTCACCGGGGAAAGATGGCATCTGCCGGCGGCCCGCGGCTCTGGCGCTGCCACAAGCGGACAGCTGGGCAGGGCTCGGCCAGCAGCAGGAGGGGTGCTGGGCTGACGCTCTCCAGGGCCAGCTGACCCAGCTGTGCTGGCTGTCCTGGTGGGAAGGGGCTGCTCGGACACAGGGGCCGGCACCTGCCGCCCCGGGCACCAGGCCAGGTCCAGGTCACAGCCCGGCCTCGTTCCCGTGTAAGGGGATCTGGCCCGGCTGCTGGAGGGCGCAGGGCCAGGCCCTGCAGCGCAGAGGCAGGGCTGCAGGGCAGCCTCTGGGCCCAGAGGCACGTGAGTGCCAGGACAGGATGGGAGACAAAAGACGCAAGAAGGGTCAGTTGGCTTTTTTCTTTTTATGAGTTTTTTTTCCTTTGTTTTTTTAATAAGAAAATTACTTGAAAAGACAATGGGCCAACCCCACCAGGCAGTCGGCGGCCAGGGGCCACGCCACTCCTAACATCCCAGGTGTAAGTGACAGAGCATAAGTTCATCTACAAAAAGTAATAAAAATAAAATGTAAAATGGCACCTTCAACAGAACACAACAGGCCCGCAGGCCCCACGGGCAGCAGGCGGCTCCTGCTCCAGCCACAAAGTCAACACAAAGCTAAGGGCGTCTCCGTCGGGCCTGCGCCCTGGGCGGTGGCGGGGGCGGCAGCTGCGGCGCGGGCGGGCTGGCAGGCGGGCGGTGGCCTAGTCCTCGATGACGATCGGCTCGTCGCTGACCGGCGCGGGCGGCCGCAGGGGCAGGGCCCGGCTCTGGCGCAGGGCAATGGGCTTATACGGCCTGCGGGCGGCCCGCTTGGTCTCCGAGGACGAGAGCAGCTTGCGGATCTTCCTGCAAGAGCGACGGCCGAGTGCCAGGCCTGCCGCACCCCTCCTGCGCCCCGCCCCAGCTCGGGCATCACCCCACCTTGTCTCCTCGGTGGCCATGTAGAACACGTCATCAGGGGCGTCGATCCAGTTCATCCGCCGCCGCTTGACAGGGGGCAGGGAGCCCCCCCGGATCAGGCGCACTTTGGTGGGGTACGACTTCCCGTTGAGCAGGAGGTTCCGGCTTGGTCCCTGCGGGGAGGGAGGTTTGGGGGGACGTCCGAGGAGGCCTGTGGCTCTCGGCCCCCTGCTGCGGACCCCACCCTGGGATCCACCTCGAAGCCCCAAGGGGGCGGTCACACACTGGCCTGCCAGCCCTGCCCCAGCCCTTACCATGTGCCTGGTCTGTCCGTGGTTCGCCAGACCTGACAAGGAGGAGGACAGACCATGAGGCGAGGCTCATTCTACACCTGACCCGCCGGCGGCCGGCGGCAGAGGCCACCTCGGCCACAGCGCCCTGCCCCTGGTCCTGGCGCAGCCTAGGCGGCACCAGCGCTCGTGGCGCCAGGGGCAGGCGAGGGAGCCTGCTCAGACCCCCAGGAGGCCGGATGGCACAGGGCTTCTTCCCCAAGGGCTCTGACCGCCTCACGGTCCCAGGCCAGTCTTCCTGGAGGAGTAGGCACTGGCTCCAGAGCTGCACACCTGTCGGTGACAGGGCCTGGCCCACACCCTCATTGGGTCCCTGCCACCGGACAGGGCCCCAAGTCCAGCAGCACCCGGGGTGAGGACGTGCACCCACAGGTCGAGTCGCTCAGGCGCCTCCGCCTCCCAGCTCTGCCTGTGACTTGGCGCATGCACTGCTCCCCTGAGCTGGAGGGCGAGGTGCTGGTGGGCAGCAGGCCTGGCCCAGGACGGGGCGCAGGTCCCAACCTCAGACAGCAAAGCCTCCTGTCTGCGGCCCCCGAAATCCCCCAGGACCAGATTCCACAAAGCGCTGCTGCTCAAGCTCTGTGGAGCAGAGCGGTGCGGCCCCCACCCACGGGCGGCCTCCAGGCATGAGGAGCTCCGCTGCCCCACAGGGCCGGTGCCCGTGCGCCCTGCACGACCGCTACTTACCCAGGTAAGTTCCTAGCATGGCGGCGGCGGAGGGAGAAGAGACACTTCAGCGTTAGGAAGCGCGCGCGGAGGCAGCCGGCAAAGGCGGCGCCAGGTTAGCGGCTTAGGGCTGCGAAGGGCTCAAAGGGCCGCCGGGCAGAAGTCGGCCCGGGCCCGCCAGCGACCCGCGCCACTCGCAGGGCTCGTGTGTGGCTCCCGGTGCCACTGAGGGTGCACCCGCATCCTCAGGCCCCGGCTGGGCCTGAACAGACACCAACGCAGGACTGGAGCAGAGCAGCGGCCGCAGCAGACCCCCACCGGTGCTGGAAGGCAGCTCCGGGCCTGAGGGCCGCTCCGGGAGCCATGCGAGTGACCTGGAGCCCCAGGGCTGTGACGGGGCGGCGGGAGCACCAGCGCGGGCGACACGGGCTCTGTGTGTGGCCAAGAGGGCGCCCGGGGGACAAGGCTGGGCTGTCTGCCTGCTGCTCCTGTTTAGGGGCCCCAGTCCTCCCCCGTGTGGGCACGCGAGGGCCCAACTGGCCCGTCCTGCGCTGGGGGCAGGGTAGTGGCGCTGCGGGCCCGACACCACCTCCTGTCCCTGCTCCTCCTCACGCTTCCCTTCGGCCGGGGCCCCGCCCTCGGCATGGGCCCAGGGGACTCCAGGGTGGAATGTGGCCCGAAACTCGCCACATGGCCGAACCCGCCCTCGCCTAGCCCCGTGGATCTGCTGCTACGGGAGGCAGAGGCCGCAGGCGCGCCAGGAGCCAGGACCAGCTCTGGCCGTGCCCCACTTCACCCTGCGGCCCCTCTGCAGCCAGATCCCACAGCCCCAGGTGCGCGAGCTCAGGGGTAGCACAGCGGCCGCAGCAAGCGCAGCGCAGGCAGGCGGGGCCAGGCGGACTGGGCAGCCGCGCCGTGGCCGGGGCCCGCGCACCCATGCACCGAGCGCAGCACAGCACCGCGAGCAGGACTGCCCCGCACGCACCGGGCCGCCCGGCCTTACCCCTACTGGGCATCAAGAGCCGCTTCTTCATGCTGCCTGCCGGCGGCGGGGAGAGAGAGAGAGTGCGGTCAGGGCCCGGGCGCCGCCGCCCCGCGCGGCCCATACCCGCACGACTCACCGTCCAGGCCGTTGTGCTGCTCGTAGGTCCTCTTGCCCAGGATGGTGGGGGAGCCGCTGCTGATGACGGGTGCCGGCTTGGCGGGGGCCGGGCCGCCCAGCGTGCCGGGCGCGCCCTTCACAGGCTCAGGCTTCGGGGGGCGGGGGTGGGTCTCTGCGGGCAGCGGGCAGCGGTCAGCGCTGCGGGGCCCAGGCTGTGAGGACCGCAGAGCCCAGGCGGCTGGCGGGCCAGGCTCCGCAGCACGAGCCGAGGATGTCGACGTAGGGCCGCCCGGCTCCACCTGAGGCCCAAGCCCCGCTGGCTCCCAGGAGCCGCCACTGCCCACAGCACAGGTCAGCGCAGGCCCGGGCTCAGGCCCACACCCAGCATCCGGGCAGCTCGCTGAGCTCGCCGCTCTGGAATGCGCTTCAGAGACCGGTCACCTCCACGGTCACCTCCACCCCGAGGGACTAACTCAGGTGCCCTCAGCTGAGCCCTGACAGTGGCCTTGGGACAAACTGTTGGGGCCGGCCAGGCGGCAGCCACACCCGGACGAGGACCTGCGGGCCACAGCCCTGGAGGCTGCGGGGAGGCGCCTGCCGGGTGGGGCTGGGAGCCGGGGCCCTGCGGCAGCTGTGGGGGGCTCACCGAGGTAACGCAGCACGGCCTCCAGGGGCTTCCGCACGGCCTGCTTCAGCACCAGCGGGCTCTGCGCGGCCTCGGGCAGGCGGGCGGTGCCTGGGGCAGGACGAGCCCGTCAGAGCCCGGCCGGCCCCTCCCAGCAGTCCTTGCGGGCGGGCGGGCAGGCGGGCACTCACACTCGGCCTTGATGGCCGCGCTGTTGACGGGTGCGTAGGGGTGCCGGGCGGCGTGCCCGGGACGCAGGATCTCGCGACACAGCCGCCGTGCGATGCGCGTGAGCTTGGTGGTGTGCAGGTAGAAGGCCTGCCTCGTCTTCATGGCAAACTTGGGGCTCCCGCTGCTCCGGGCCGGGACGCCGTGCGGGCTCTGTGGAAGGGGGCGCGCCGCCCCGACACAGCGCCATGACCGCGGGCCAGGAGCACAGCCGGGCGCTGGGCGGGGCGGCGCCGCTTACCATGCTGCTGCGGCTGGGCCCTGGCCGCTCTCCATCTAAGCGGGTTGGCATTTTCAAGCCACCATATTTCTTCCAATATGTCCAGCAAGATGCGCAGAGACGACACTGCATGTTAGGGGGACCCCAAGAATACCACTGGTAAGACTGGGTGGCTAGGGACAACAAAGTTGGAGATAGACGGGTTCTTAAGCAGAACCAGTGCCGGAGACCAACACAAGCTGCCGCCCCCCGCGCCGGGCACCGTGCCCCCCGGCGGGCGGCGCCCCCGGTGGCCTGGACGGCGGGCGCCCGGCGCGGGGGCGCCCGGGGCGGCGGCACTTACTGTAGCAGCTCTCGCAGGCCCGGCCGGCCCCCGCGCTCTGGCCTGGCGCCCCCGCGCCGTTCGCCGCGCCCACGCCGGCCCTGACGCTGTGGGCGCTGATCTGGTTCGGGTTGGGCTTGTTACTTCGAGTAAGGGAGAGAGGGCTCGTGGGGCGCCGAGTCCACGCCGGCCCGGGCCACCCGCGAGCCCAGCCCCGGTCGGTGGGGGGGCCGGCGCCCCACTCGGAACCCCCCTGGCTGCAGGGCGTACTTACTAGTTGGGAATATAAACTTGCTTTAACTTGCTCTCTGCTTCAGCTGCCTTCAAGCGTTTCTTAAAACAGAGAACGGGGGTCAGAGCGCGGCCAGGGCCGCGCCGGGCGGGCTGCGCGGGGCGCTCACCTGCTGCACGTATCTGTCGGTGGTCTTCCACATGTAGTAGTACTCGATGATGCTGGTCAGCGACTTCCAGGGCAGCTGCGGGGCGGGCACGTCAGGCCCACGCCCACACGGGCCCGCCCGCCCCCGCGCTGCCCTCGTCGGCCCTGCGAGGTCTGTCGGCCGCCGGGCAGAGCCCCCAGCAGCACCCGTCTCTGTGTAGACGGAAGGGGGCTGCCCCACGGGGTCACCAGCATGACCCCCGAATGCCATGCCCGAAGCCCACTGCCTTCCCTCCCAGCGGAGGCTCGTGCACATGTCTCTGGCCACTGGGGCCCCACTGTGCTGCCTCACCCTCGAGGCCGTGCTCTGGAAGCTTCTGACAAGCTCAGTGGCCTCAGCTTTGTGCTGCTGCGATGGGCCTAAGCTAACGCAGCGTCCCTGCAAACCGTCTCGGGCCCCCATGCCCCTGCACCCGCACCGGGCCCCCGCACCTCCCCGAACCCCATCTTGGGCCCTCTCACCCCAGAACTCAGGGTGCGGGGAGACCTGTGGGCACAGGTCCCGTCCGCACTAGGGAATCTCACAGGATAGAAATAAGGCCGCAAGAGGCTCAGCCAGAAAAGCGAACGAGGCGCCCCCTGGCGGCCAGGAGTCTAGTCTGAGGACGCAGCTGACACCGTCCAGGGCCTGCTTAGCGGTCAGCAGGCGCCCGCTGCCACACACCAGCGAGCGCAGCGCCGCGCTCCGCCCTCTGCCCGCCGCGTGCCCCACCCGCACGCGGGCCGCGCACTCACGAAGTCCTGCTGGATATCCGTGAAGTCCTTCCCGTACTTCTCCAGGGCCTCCTCAAAGAGGCTGGCCTCCGAGGCCGACCACTCCTCCATCTCGTCCCTGCACAGCACGGGCCCGCCCTGCGGCACCAGTGCCGAAATGGCCTTTGCCACATCGTAGACGCTCCGGTGCAGCGTGTCCATGGCATGGAACTGCGGCAGACACGCGGGTCAGCCGGCCAGCCACACTGGCCGCCCGGGGCAGCCGCAGGGGCTGAGGGCTGGGCGCCAGGACAGCGGGCCAGGTGGGAGGAGCCGGGGAGGGTGGCACGCGGCGGGTCCTGGACGTGCTGGGCACTCCGACAGCCGTCTGCGGCGGGGACGCGGGCACGGTGACCCGGGAGGCCCGGGCAGGCGGTGCAGGTCTCCCAGGAGGAGCAGGAGGTGAAGGCAGCGTGCGACAGGGAGGGGCAGCCAGGCCACGACGGGACCAGTGGCCAAAGCCTCGCTACGGCACGGTGGCCTCCTGGGACTCAACGGGGCCCCACCCGGCAGCCCCCAAGGGCTGTCCCTGATCCCCAGCCCGCAGGGCACTCACCAGGGTGATGTCCCGAGAGGCGGCCGCGGCGCTCATGTGCAGGCTGGGCTGCCGGACGGAGCTGCTGCAGTCCAGGGCCCGCGCAAAGGTGCCGACGGAGCTAGGGGAGGGAGGCGCTGGCCACGGGCCGGACAGCAGGCCCCGAGCACGCAGGGCCAGACGCGGCGGACACGCTCAGCCCAACTGCCCACGCGGGCTCAGGGGCTCGGCAGAGGCCCCGATGGGGCGCCTCCCTGACAGGCCAGGACCGCCCACCCCTCACCCCCTGGGTCCAGCTCCAGGCTGCCCCGCGACTCACCGGGCCACCACCAGGAACTGGTCGATCTGCTTGTCCACTAGCGGGTTGTGTGCCTCCCACACCTTGGTCTCCAGTTGGGACTGGTCGCGCCCGTCCTCCTCCCCTAGAGGGAGGGCGTGGGTGAGGCCCGCTCCGCCGGGCCTGGGGTCCAGGGGCCACGCGAGCACACGCGCGGCCCAGGGGCTTCGCTGGCAAGAGTGCGGGAGCCTGGCCCCGCGCCCCACGCGACTCGTCTGGATCCTACCTCTGCCACCGAAGAGCCTCGCGGAGCGCGACCCAGTCACCCAGCCCCTGCTCCCGCGGCCCCGGGCCGGGTCTGGCCAGGACGCAGCGACACCAGCTCTCCGGGGCCAGTGGTGGCTGGTCCTGAGAAGCAGCGCCCCAGGCCCCACGTCGTCCCGCTCACTCGCGGCCCAGAGCCCTGCCTGCCACACCCCTGGACCCCACCGGGCCGTCCCGACCCCAGGGGCTGCAGCGGGGCTGGCTGTGGCTACAAGTCCCCCCCAGAGCGGCCAGGCCGCCCCCAGCGCAAGGCTGCGGCACGCAGCACGCCTGCGGGTGACGGGCACAGGCCGCAGAACCACGCACGCGGCGGGAACGGCGGGCCCGCTCTGGGGCACCAGAGGCACTCGGGGGGCCGGACGCATCACCAAGGAGCCCCACAGCCCACAGCCCACAGCCACACCAGCTCCAGCTGCCCAGAACCTCGAGGGAGGCCGAGGGGCAGCCTGGACCAGGCTGGCGCAACTGTGGGCCGGGGGAACCACGGGCGTGTCCGGGGTGCAAGGAGGCGCAGACGGGATCCGGGACAGCGGCTGAGGGTGAGCAGGGACGGCAGCGGCGGGGCACCAGACGAGCCCGACCCAAGTCCAAGGTGCCCAGGGAGGCAGCCTGCGGGCACGGGGCGCTCATGGCCGCAAGCAGACACGGCTCCCCGTGTCCAGAGAACCAGGAGAGGGGACACGGCGCCCGGGCGTACTCGCTTCTCGGTGAGCTGGGACGGCACCACCAAGGTCACCCGAGACCCCAGGCCACGAAGACCAGGGCAGGGACAGGTGGCTGCGCCCTGACACACCCAACATGCTGCGCTGGCAAGACAGGCAGGTCTTTTCAAGGAGGTTTTTTGGAGAAAGTTACAAAAAAGGCACTGAAACTAGCAAAGCGTGGGAGCAGCGCGGCTGCCCGCCGGCCCACCTTCCTTCAGCAGGTCGGTGACGTCTGCCTGGTAGCGGCTGCCCACGCGGATCTCGCCCTTGTCGGCCAGCAGGGTCTTCTGCTGCGGGTCGTACACCAGAGAGTAGAAGAAGAGGTCCTGGAAGACGGCGGCGGCGGCGGGTCAGCGGACAAGCCCGCCGGGAAGGAGGCTCGGAAGCGCTCGCTCGAGCCAGCAGTCCCCGGGGCTCCGGGCAGGGCGGGTTCCGCGTCTGTCCCGGGAGACGTCCACACACGCGGGGCCACGTAACGCCTGCAGCCCTGCCAGGGTCCGCCGCCCGCTCGGGTCAGCACCAGTCCCCTCCCGACCTCCCCGGCCTGCTCCTGGGGCCCCTGCTCCAACCCGCCCCCGGGCAGCGTTCTGAGCAGCACGAGCGCCCAGTGCCACCCACAAGATGTGGGCGTGTCCTCCAAGACGTCGCTGCGCCGGCCCCTCCTACCCCACGGGGGCCGGGCTCGCTGATGAGACGAGCTGCACAGACCACGAGGCCAGGACACGCTCAGAGCCCCGTGCTCCGGGACAGGAGCAGACACCCAGGCCCAGCTGCCAGTCCGTGGGGCCTGTCCCCTGTGGTGCCTGTCCTACTGCCCCTCAGGATGGTCCCCAGCAGCCCCCCACACCAGCCGGTCCCCGCCTCCTGCTCCCTGCGGCCTACACCCGTCAGCACGGCCTGGGAGCGGAGGGCGGTGGGCAGCGGGCAGCACCCAGCACGTTGGGTTGGCAGAGACTGAGTCAAGGATAGAGTTTGAGCCTGGTCCTGTGCCCAGAGGCCCTGGTGGGGCTGCCGTTTCTGACCGTGAACTTGGGCCCCAGCCACCGCGCGGCACTGCTCCCGAGCCAGGCGCTGGGCTGGCGCCCTCTGCTCTGCCCGGCCTCCGGGCCCTCCAGGCGGTGGGCAGGCTCACCTCACGCTCCAGGTAGGACTTGAGCGCTTCTGTCTCATTCAGCAAGGTGACACTGCACTTCCCTCTGGAAGAGAAGGGCACATGCCGTGGCGCCCTCAGGGTGTAGGAGGGGCGCGGGGGCATCGCGGCGCCTGGCACCACTGGGGGCGTCAGGAGGCAGGGCCCCGGGGCGCGGGTGGGTACCTGATGTGGGTGGCGGGCAACGATTCCAGCTGCCGCGAGAGGAACAACTCCCGGTGCCGCAACTGATGCTTGAGCTTCTCCGGCAGCCCCACCATCTCAGGATTCTCCATCTCCTCCTCCACCTCCCCTGCGGGTCAGCAGGTCAGCCCAGACAGTTCCGGGGCGGGGCGGGGCGGGGCGGGGCATCCCCGGGCAGGACACAGGCACCGGCACCCACGGACCACCCCGGGGGTGCTCACCTTCCTCACCGTTGTCGGCCCCTGATCCGGTTTTACAGCAGACAGACAGGGCTGCGTGAGACAGAGCCCAGGCAGCCGTGAGCTCCGTGTGCCTGGCCGGGGGACTAGTCTCCCAGGGCCCCAGGCCTCGGACCTGCCGCACCCCCACCGAGCCACGTTAGGGCACGGCCATGCTGTCGCGGCTGCGGGTCCCCAGGTCAGGTCAGCCTCCTGCCCCACCCAGGCCTCGGTCACACCTTGGGTGACAGCCTTGTCTGCAAGGAGCCCGGAACTGGCCGGGACTTGATCAGCACCACACCCCCCCAGCACACGGCCCGTGGGTCGTGGGTCACCAGTGGAGGCCTGGTGGGAAGGTACTGGGGTGGGGCAGAGCTGAGTCCCACCTGGTCCTGGCGGTCCCCAGAGGGCACAGCCCGTCACAGACCCAGCTCAGGTTGCACCCTGGGCTGGCGCTGCTCTGGGCAGCTGCACCCTGGAGCCCGGCACCAGCTCTGCTGGGCAGTTGTCACCTGCAGCCTGTGCCGGGGCCCCTGAGCACACTGCAGCCAGAGGGGCCAGCACCGTGGCCCATGCCCACAACCCATGGCTTATGCACACAACCGCTGGCCAGGGAGCCCGGGAGGGGCCAGAACACTCACTGAGGCTCTGGCGACAGCCCCACAGGCAGCCCCCGCTCAGCCACAGGCGCGGCCCCACCCCGGCCACAGCAGGCTGAGCCGGCAGAGGAGCCGGTGGTGGCGCTGCCCCACCCAGGGGCCATCCACACCCTGGGACGTCACTGCTGCCGGGCCTCAGGACCCAGGACGCTTGCCAGCGCTGGGGCTTCAGCCCAGGCCCGGACACAGCCAGGTGCCACCTCCTGCAGAGATCACCGAGCAGGGAGCAGCCGATGGGGGTACCCGAGACCCGCCCCCTCCAAGCACGCGGCCCCGTCCGCCGGGCACTGGGATGCACCCCGCACCATCAAGCCAGGCTCTCTGGCCAGGACAGGAGGCCAGCACGTGCTGGGGTTGGGGGCACACAGCCAACCTGGGCCTGACACAGACAGGCAGGGGCAGCTCTTCCAGACACCCTCACCCGACGGTGACACCTGAGCCCGGGTGACAGGGACCAGCGGATCCTCGAGACTTCAGAGCCCTTCCTGGCACCCAGGGGCCAGGTCATGGCGGGGGGGCCGAGGTGTCCCAGACCAACACACCCCGGGCGCAGCCTGCTGTCCACCATGTCTCTGGCCACCACCAACCTGATGAACCGCTTGCCCAGTGCAGGAGGCTGGGGCCTGCTCAGGGGGCCTCCTGCACCCAATGGCTGCGCCCGCCCGCAGCCCAGGACTCTACTCCGGCCGCCACGATGACCAACTGCTGCCGGGCCCAAGCCACAGGAGTGCCCGGTGGTCAAATACTGAAGGCCCGGGGACAGTTAGCCCCTCTGGAGGCGTCAGCCTGCACAGCCAGCCACCGGAACCACCCAGAAGGGCCTGCCACAAGCACTGCCTCCGCGGTGACCCGACGCCTCAATGCAGCCCCGCGGCCCCAACCGGTGTCGAGCCACGTGCCCTTGGACTCAGGCACCAGACCGTGGACACCTCTGGGTGAGATTAAACGCGGGAAAGGTCTGTGGCCTCGGGCCCACCTGCCCTGGACACTTAGAAAGTGCAGAGCAGGCTGCAGGTCTCCCAGGTTAACCGTGCTGAAGAGCCTCAGCCGTGGCCGGTCGGGGTGCTAGTGCACTGGACCTGCTTTTCAGAGATGGGACGACCCGGGCCCGTGCCCGGAGCCCACGGCCGCAGCCACAGGGAGAAGAGTCGCCGCCGGGGGTGGACAGGCCCTCGCCGCCGCAAGACTCACTGGCGTGCTTGTCGGCCAGTGCGATGAGGGTGCTGGAGATGTCCCGCCGCCGGTAGAAGCACACCACCTTGGCCTCCACGTTCCCGTTGGCTGTCTGCAACAGCAAGGCAGAGGTGTGAGAGGCCACTGCTGGACATGGGGCTGTGACCGGGGACGGGCACGTCCGGAGGGAGTGGGCCCACGGTCAGGGTGCACAGCAGACTCCCCCATGCAGGTCTGTCCTCACTGCCCCTCCTCGGGCCCATGGCTGAGAAGACCAGCCCGCCCTCAGCTGCGTCCGGCGGTCCAGCAGAGTCATGCGGCCCGGCCCAGGGCGCTCGGCCAGAGTGGGTGCCCACAGAGCAGAAGAGCAAGGCTGGGGGCCGGGACGCCACTGGCCTGACCTTCAGAGGCGAGGAGCACTGCAAAAGCCGTGCACAGGCGGGAGCAGGATGCGGAGGCTCCGGAACGGCCTCAGAAGAGGGACGCTGCGAGCTAAGAGGCGCTAACCGGCCCAGGGTGCAGGCTGAGGCCCGCTGGCTGCAGCGCAGAGCAGGCCGGGAAGGAAGGCGGCCTCGCTGTCCCTGCAGCCCGCCCCCTGCAGGCCCGCTGGCCTCGCTCTCAGTCCAAAGTGCCCAAAAGGGCCGACACACATGAGCACGGCCTCCGGTGGGTGCCGGGTGCCGAGAGCCGGGGCTTCCAGGGCTCCCCCGAGAGGTCGGCTGGAGGGGGCCAGGGCCGCCTGCCGTCTTCCAGAACTTTCTGGCTTTGGCGTCAACCCCAGAGCGCCGTCCCCCGCGACGGCAGCCCCCCGCCCCTGGGGCCCACAAAGCACCCTCTGGTCTCCAACCCGGTCCAGATCTCGTCTTCGGGACACACACCACAGGCCGGTGGAACCCAGGGCTCCGCGGCGACGCGAACGTCCCCAGTGACCGGGACCTGGCAGCGTGCGAGCAGGGCCCCAGGAGCACCAGGCACCAGGGCGGCCACTGGCCTCCGCGGCCGCGCTACAAGCCCCACGCGGCAAGCAGAAGGGGCCGCCGGGGCCGCCGGATCAGCTTCGGCCTCCTGCTGCGCGGTCGCGCACCCCGTGCGGCCAGGAGCGCCTTCCGTGGCTCCCTCACGGTCTTGCTGTCACACAGCCGTGGACCCTCCTGGGTCTGATGGCCACCAACGGGCGAGCCGTGGAGGCTGAGCCCTGGACAGAGCTCTTCCCACCCGACGGCCGAGGAGTCTGCTCAAGTGCATCCTGGGCCCAGGGGGCGGGCGGCTGGGGAGGGCCTGCCGCACGCGGCGCTGCCATCTCAGCGGAGCCCTGTGGGTCAGCGGGCGCAGCCCTGCCCGCCTCCTGCCGGCACAGGGCGCTGAGAACAGAGCCCAGCAGCCTCACAAGCACACGCCAGATCTGTGGTGTGAGGGGCAGGACCGCGTGGCCCTCACTCACCAGGGGCCCGCTGACCTGAGCGCAGGCCGGGCGTGCACTACAGCCCCCAGGGACCTCTCGCAGCTGCGGCCGGCCGCCTGCTCCCGCCTGGCGAGCGCACTGCCCTTCCCACTGGGCCTGCGCCTGGGCAGGAGGAGGACGGGGCCCGGGGCCCAGGGCCCAGCAGAAAGGGGCCTGCGGGGCAGGCAGACAACCCCATGGCCGGCTCGCAGGTGCGGCCCCGGGTTTTGCTGACGGTGCTCCAGGGGCCCAGCACTCGGCGGGGGCAGCGCCACCTGGGTCCGAGCCAGTGGCCCGGCACGCAGGGGTCCCTCTGGGGTAGGGCTGGCCTCACCTACCTTGTTGAGCTCCTCGATCCTGCGGATCAGGTACGGATTGCTGGAGGAGTTCTCGAAGTAGACGTAGTCTGCAAACAGGGAGAGCGGTCACCGACAGGGCCGCGCGGCCTCCACTCACTCGGGCCCCGTCCGTGGGTGCTGTGGGTCCTCCCGAGACCAGGAGGGTGGCCCGACACCGGGCAGCAGCGCCCCGGGCCGCGCCAGCCGCACGCCCTCACCTTCCCCCTCAGACACGCAGTGAGGAGCTCGGTTTCCAGGGCAGCAGCACATACGACCCAGAGGAGACCCCCAGGTAAATCTCCCGTGCTCGCCGGGTCACGCTCAGGAAGCCTCCGACCCCCAGACTTCTGGAGAAGTCTACGGGCCAGGCCCCTCTGGTAGTGCCAGGCACACCGGGGCCCCAGACTGCGGTCCAGAGCTGGGCAGCCACAGGCCGGGCCGCAGACACGCACCTCCCTGCCGGCTCCCGAAGGGGCTGGCCAGCACCACAGCTCCACTCAGTTAAGCTGGACGGAGTCGAGTGCGCACAACTGGGCCCCAGTTCTGCAAAGCATGGCCGTTCCTGAGACGGTCCCGGCAGCCGGCCCGGCCCGGGTGCCAGGAGGTCACAGCCCTGCAGGCGGGTGCTGGGCATGGCCTGGCCTGGAGCCCCGGGACCACAGCGCTGAGTGGTCAGTGAGCCGTGCTTGGCACTTAGCAAGCGGGCAGAGGCTTTTCAGGGGACGGGAGGTTTTGACTTGGGCGGGCGTTTCCGTGCAGTCCGGGGGCCCAACGGCGGTCGACAGAAGTGGGTGGTGAAGGCCGAGGCCAATGACAGTCACAGGGACCAAAGCGCTCACGGGTCTGCCTCAGCCCGACGCGCCTGACGAGCCGCAGCCGGGCGACAGGGACACGCACGGGTGACGGGGACGCACAGGCAGACGCCCTCCGGACAGGACGGGAGCTGAGCTACTGAAGGGAACTTCACAGGCAGCGGGCTGCCAACAGGCTGACGCTCAGCCGGCGACCCCTCGGGGTCCGTGCAGAGCTGGTACCCAGACCGAGTCACACCCGCTGCTGCAGAGCAGAGGGTCACCCACTGGCCAGCACCTCACAGCCAGGCACGCTGGGGACACGGCCGGACTGCAGGGCGCACAGGAAGATCCACGGCCACCAGGGGGGCTGGGGAACCCGCTCAGCTCTGACGGGCGCCCAGGCGAGGGGGCTGGGGGCCCCAACCGAATGATGAAGGGCACTCGGAGACAGCAGAGGCCTGGGCCCTGCACAGCGGCGGCCGCTCCCCCCGACAGGGCCCAAGGACAGAACTACGAGGCGGCTGCCAGCCGGACAACGATGTGCTGGCAAACACACGCTCCGCAGGTGAGGTGCGGGCCCGTGGGGCGGGCGGCAGCTTCCAAGGGCGCGGCGTCCACCGCGAAGCAGCCGCAGAGCACTCGGCACAGGCGGCGCGGCTCACGCTGGCCCCCAGTCACCGCCTGCTCCTCAAGATGGCGACCCCGTCGTGGGGCAAGGGGCCCCAAGTGGTAGCCTGGGGCGTGTCCGACCTGCCCGCTCAGACCTGAGGGGCCGGAACGCGGCCACACCACTGTGCCCACGGCGGGCTCGACCTCTGGAGACCTGGCGATGAAGCGACTCCAGTCCCCAGGCATCACACCCCGGACGCCATGTCCCTGTTGCCGGGAGGGTGGGTGGGGGCTCACGGGGTCCCCACAGCACCATCCACGCTCTTTTGTAATGAACCTCACGCAGGACAGCAGCCGGCTGGTCGGGGACCCCCGAGTCAAGGTGAAGACAGCCCCGGGGGGCCGGCCTCCGCGGGCCAGGTGCTAGCTCGGTGGGAGGGCCCACCACGGCCAGACAGATTCTGGGAAGTGGCTGCCAGCTTGCCCGCAGCCTGAGGACACCGCTGCCACCACGAGCTCAGGAACGCGGGGGCGGCGGTCCAGTCCTCACATCGGCGTCTGATGGCGAGCAGACGCAGAAAACTGCTTGCGACTGGGATGCGAGCAGTCCCCAGAGTGGCCCCAGTCGGCGCAGGTGCGGTACGTGCCGTTGCGCGCGGCGCTCAGAGAGCGGGGAGAGGGACGGTGGCCGAGTGCGCAGCAACGAGTTCTGGCCACCGGCTCGCTGGCGGTCAAGGGGCCTCCTTCCGAAGACACCCGTCTCTCGCAGTAAACTCACAGCACAGATGCCGTCGCGGGGCAGCTGGAAAACTCCACACCCGGCAGCACCCAGCCGGTGGCACCACCAGCACAGGGCCCGCTGCCCCTGCGGGGCAGTGTCCCCCCACTCAGCTGCGAACCCCGCAGCGCCGCCAGCCGGGCAGGAGATGTCAAATGCTGTCTCCCAAAACGCGTGGACCCCAGAGTCACGTCTCCCCAGTGCCCGGCACCGGGAGCCCCGCACGCGGCCAGGGAAAGCCGAGCGTCACTCTCAGCAGGCCCACGGCATCTGCCCCAAACGAGCGTCTTCCCGGCCCTCCGAACAGTCTCAGCTCACCTGCGTCCCGACACCCACGGAGGTTCAGTTTCATCGTTTCTGACTCGGCCTGGCCGGAGGGACCCCGCACCCCAGCCCGGCCAGCTGCCACTCACAGCACAGCACGCCCCACGCGACTGCACCCCGTCCGCTGCGGCCCCGCGGACACCAGCCACGGTGGGACACTCCGCTCCCGCACATCGGACTCTGCTCAGCAGCGGGAGCTCTGGGAGCGGGCGGGGGTTCGCGGTGCTGGAGCACAGCCGCCGGCCGCCCACCAGGAGCAAGGGCCCGCGGCCACACGCCAGCGGGTGTCGGAGAGACTACTGTGGGCACGGGCTCGCGTTCCACATGGTTTTCAGGCGTCACGAGGAGCACACGTCTCGATTTTTCCTCAACCGCTGAGACAGAAAACCAGGCACCTGGTGGAACAGCGGTTGGGTCATTCTCCTCTGAAGGACGCAGGCCACATGAACCTGGAGTCGGTCCCGGCCTAGGGGAACCACCAGCGTGGACGACTAAAGAAAAGTAAATACGGTGCTGTGCCTGCTGCCCGCTGCCTCCTGCCCGCTGCCTCCTGCCCGCTGCCTCCTGCCTGCTGCCCCATCTCCTGCCTGCTGCCCCGTCTCCTGCCTGCTGCCCCGTCTCCTGCCTCCTGCCCGCTGC